>JASAOM010001109.1:159569-286217 GCA_030849085.1 Borovskyia barvae | reverse complement strand
CAGAGGTGAAGTCCCTTTCTCTGAAAGAACGTTACCCCCGCCGCTCTTGAAAAGCTCTTTTCACGCCACGTCCGCGCCGCCGCCGCTGGGGCCTCAATTTCGTTTTTCACCCCAACCGGGTATCTCGCGTTCCTTTTTTTTCCAAGCGCCCCCCACGAGGGCCTGTCGCTGGTGAACCGAGCACCCAATCCCTCGTGGTTCGCTGGATAAAGTATAAAATTCCCAAGGCCATTTGGCGGGGACGGTGTAATGCGCTTTCCGATGTTTTCCCCAATCTCCTGTATGCATTTCGGCCGGGCCTTTGGCGCCGCCGACCCTGTTGTTGCCACTGAATACGTGGTTTCGCGCATTAATAAATGGTTCACCTCTGATGGGCCAGGCACCACCGGTGACTTTGAGATAACCCGCGTATGGCCGTGCGGTCAGTTTCCCGAGGCTTGGCTGGCTCCTTCGGAGGAAGGCGGTCAGCATCTCGAAGCCACAGTAAATTGGAATCGAATGACACCAGAGCTCTTCAGCGCACGAGTGGCGTGAGGCCAATGTGTTTCCGCGAAGGGGACGCAGCGTCCAGCGTGCTGATCGGAGCAGTGGCCAGCTTATATCCTTCTTCCCTTCCCTCCTTTGTATTTTAACTTCGATAAACGGCAAAGCACAGATAGCGCTGTGACAGTATCGTCCGTTGAGCCACCATCTTCAAGTGTTTCCAAACGCGAGTTTCGTCGGGCCTGATTCTCACGGTGTTGGGCTGCCGGATCAATCCGCATCTCGAGTCTGTTCGTCAGAGCTTGAATCGGTGCCGTTGCTGGGGGCGCGCTTTGCCCCGCTTGTGTCGCTAACGGCATGAAACTCCAAGCACTCGGTGGGTCGATGGCCTGGTTGACCGGGGGCGCCGTGCTGTAAGTCGCCGCTTCGGGGGTCCGTTGGACCCGCTGCTACCACGGAGTCCCTGTCCGGCTACCCTGGTGGCTCGCCTCTTCGATGGTGGCGGAGAAGAGCCCCTGTAACTCCGGATCCTCAAATTCGTTGTGGGAGATTGGTGGATCACATTTGGCCCAAACAAAGTTTTGATTTAGTGAAATGGTAGAGCTTGTCTTCCGTTTCTCATCCCGACCAAGTAGACTCGGGGGACCTCGGTCCCGTCCAGTGGTGTGTGGACATCTTCACTTGTACGGGCCCGTCGTGAAGCTTGGCTTCGTTGGGGTGGTCCTTTTTCATGGGCTCTCATCGTCCTCATGGGATCAGCGTCATGGCTCTACTAGTAAACTTGCAAGAAACTACTAAGTGCTACCTGACTTTGAAAAAAGATAAAACACCCGCATTAATATTTAATGGGTTGAGTATTATCAGGGGGTAATGTTCGAAGGGAATGAGTAGAGGAGGAGGCGGGGGATTGGATACATGTAAAAGGTGACGGGGGATCTTGCCACCCATATCCCCTCATTGCACCATTCTTTTGCCTTTCCTTTCTCAACGTAAGTTCTTAGAAAAAAAAGAGCCCTTCAATCAGTGGGTTGTGGAAGACACGTTTTCCTTCATGGCGAAGGTGGACATTTGGGGGGGGGGGGCGGCCGCCAGCTTCGTGGTGTTTTGGTTTGCTTTGGGGGAGGGGTACTGGTTACCGTATCAGGCCCTGGAGGGGGGGGGGCCGCGGTGTGTTTTCGCCCTCCCCCAGCCGCAGCGCCCCGGGCCCTGGGGCCACTGCTAGCGGGAAATGGTTGTTTGCCTGCCCTGCATCGCACGCACGTTTATTTAGCATAAACATAGCGGCGCGATCTCACCTCAAAAATGTTTCCCCAATGGGCCGACGACGTGGCGGCCGCATTGGTGTGAGTTCGTATTGATGTTGAAAAGACGAAGGGGAAGTCATGAAGAGAAAGATGAGCGATACACGTGTCTTGCAGGGAGAAATAGCTCCGCATCGCACGACTCCCCTCCTTATGTTAAAAAGTCTGGCATTTCGGCCTAATCGCTAGCGTCCCCTACCCTCCCTGATGGTCTCCGTGTCCCTCAATGGGTGGGATCAGAAAGAAACGCTGCGGTGGTTAGGCGTGCCCCGCGCATCCCGCTAGTCGCAGGGATGCTCGGAGCCAGCAACGGCACAGCATATAAAACGGCCAGGCGGCGTGGCGAAGGGGGGGGGGGCGAGAAGGAAGGATGCACTCACGCCCCTGCTTTGGACTTTTGAATGATACTCATTGGAGGGAGGTGCTGCTGTTTTGTTACCTGTGAAGTTGGTGACTGCCACCGCGGGCACGCCCAGCACGGGTGGGGGTGGGGGTGACGAAAAGGATTTCGTGGTATTTGCAACGATCGTCTCGATATCATCAGTCTCCTCTTGGCAGATGCTGGGCGAGGAGAGCCACTGACCCCAGGCTGCCGCTCCCGTCATGTGATGCGATCCTCCCCCTCCGTGTCCAGCAGGAGCAAGTCTTCCGTCATCGCAGGGTCGAAAACGACGGGAAAGAAGGGTCCGTTGACACGAGCGCCGGCGCGGAAGCGGGTGGTGTGTGGGAGAAGGGGCCCGTCGTGCGTGGCGTACGTTTCTTCCCCCATGTAGTGCACGCAGCAGCACCGCGCCGCGTCGAGCGTGCGGTTGCCATGCGTAGCGTAAAGCGTGTGAGGGTGAATGAGTAACGCCTCTCCTCGGCGCAGGTCCATGGTGACGGGGGGGGTATCCGCGAGCATTTCTTGTTCATCGTCCGTCGTGATGTCCCAAATGGTGTTGAGTTGCTGCGCTTCGCTCTGCGTTGGGTCATAGGGCACAGGTGGCAGCATCTGTCCGTCACGCCATCGATGGCTTCCAGGTATGAGACACGGCGCGCCACGATCCTTGTTGAGCGTGTCCAGCGCAATTAAGATACTAACGTGGTTCACAGGGGTCGTGTGTTGCCAGCGCACATAATTCTGCTGCCACGGCACACAGGGGCCGGTGCGCGCTTCCTTCTTGAACACCTCGTCATACCACAGGCGCACAAGACGGTTGCCAAGCGCCTGCGATGCGGCGACGGTGAGCGTCGGTAAGAAGACAAGATCATGCATACCCCACGTGCACCGCCACTGGCCTTGGCAGTAGAATAATGGGCCACCCGTCAAGTCTGCAAGCGAGGTGGCGTAGAGGTGCTCTGACTTGGGGTGATGCTCGACGTTGTTGGCGAGTTGGTCGACTTCGTCGGCGAGAATGTCCACCTGAGGTGGACTCAGCACGGGCTGCGGAACCTTGGCATACCCTAATTGGTGATATTGTTGAAGGACGTGCAGAGGAAGTACGAACTGGCGGTACTCATCTACATCGGGCAGCATTCCGTAAAGACACCCGAGGGCGCCGGCGCAGTCCTTCAAGTCATCGGGAAGCTTGCCACGGAGGAACTTCAACACATAACCTTTGTATCGTCGAGATGCAAAAGGGCTTCGACGTGGAAAGGCAGCTGTCAGCGCAACGCGGCGCATGATGATCACCACAATGATGCCACCGAAGGAGGACACACACACACACACACAACCAACCCGCTATTAGGGACCCTGATCACCTCCGTCGAAGCTTCTGGACGGGCTAAGAGGTAGGATACTCCTTTTCACCCCACTCTCGCGTACGAATTTTATTTTATTTTCCACCCCCACTCCCCAAAACACGCTCACTTCCCTTGATTAGAGCTCTGTTACCGCGTCACGAAGTGAAATGTGCATCCGTTGAGAAGGAGAGGTGCAGGAGCACGGCTATGGATGAACCGAAAACGGTTAGAGCGGAGAAAGAGAGAGAAGACGGCAGTGCGCTGCTAAGGGGCCAAGAAAAGGCCATATATATAGGGATGTATCTGCATGCCTACACATGCATTCACGTGAGGCTCCTCCCTCTCGTTTCTATTTGATTTCTGACGATTCAAACGGTAATGGGATGACAACGAACGGTTCTACTACGCGGAGCGACTGTTACGCGACAACAACTGGCCCGCAGCGGGGAAGGATGAAGAGTGAACCTGTCCGAACGACTTTCTGACATCATGTACCCCCCCTCCTTCCTCTCGAAAGATGAGGATGCTCTCATCATTCCTCCTCCTTTTTCAACTCCCACATTTTTTTTTGAATTTTGAAACCAAATTTGGGTAGACCTTATCGTTTTAGAAGGGGGAGGGGGCTTATTGCCCTCGGCGACGTCGACAAGTTGAACCTACCGATGCCAGACGAAGAAAGAATTATAACACAGACTCCCCACCCACAGACACCTCTCTCTATCAGCAGACGAATGCATTCTCGAGACACCACAAACTGTTTAACCGTTCCTTCACCAGTCCAGCGTGTATATATATATATATATACATATACACATGCGAATTTATATTGGTAAAAAGCTCATACTTTCACCCACATTTATACATGCGGGGTTCTTGCTTCCGCACATTTGTGAAAAGAAAAAAAAGAAGCTGCCAGCTCTACAGGGAAGAACAAAATGGAGCCATGTTTGTACCACCGCGTTAAATGCATTCAGCCACCCCGCATTTCCACCGTACTCTCTCTCGCTCCCTTTATAAACCCCTTCCGATTCTTTCCTGCTTCCGCTTCTTCCATTTCACGAAGAAGCCCTTGGGGGTATCAGAGGCCTTGACGGCTTTCCCAGCCTTATGGGCAGCACGTCTTCGGCTGTGGGCCTTTTGAGATGCGTTCATGCCCCGGGACAACACGCGCACCTCCTCCACCGAAGCCGCTCCACCCGTACGCGGTGTCTTATGGGGATTTACGGCAGCCCTGTAAGCTGCTGTCGGAGCTATCTCCTTCTTGCGTCGCTTGAGAGCCGTGGCCTTGTCTTTCTCCTGCTTGGTAAGTCGGCGGAGCTTCGCCTTCTTCACATCAAAAGTACTGAATACGGCGGCGGGGTGCAGCTTCTTTATGCCCCGCAGAAAGGCATCCGAGGGGTGGATGAGGTTGCGTTCCGGTCGAAGGGTGTTGTGGAACCACCGCAGCTCTATTTCATCATCGGGGTGCATGGAGTAAAGTAGGGTCAGAGTGGCATCGGCATTGTCATCCGTCACCTCCTTACGCACCTCAACGTTGGTGCCCTTGACGTGCTTATGGAGTGCCTTTGGAGCGATGCGAGCCATCGCATACTACACGGCTACCCACCCACGAACAATAAAGCACAACACAATATGTATATATATGTATATAACTATGTCGGACGCCGAAGGTTACGTTTCTTCTCCTTTGATGACGACCCCGTACACCATCGGGTGAGTGATTGGTGGCGATGGGGTGGCAAGGGAAAGAAAGACGGAGAGTATCATACGATGGGGTACCGGGGGAGAAGAAGAGACGGCCCTTTTCATGGGCACGTATGTGTAAGTAGGGCGCAGAGATCCCTTCCGGTGATCTGCCGGTAACGCTAACGTCCCCCCTGCCCCCCCCCCCCATTTTCTCCCGTGCGCAGATATGCTCGATCGCAACGTAAGGGGAGGGGAGGGAGGGGGGGAAGGAGTGTGTGTGTGTGGGTGTGCTGGCTCCCGTCGGTTACGGCGCAAAATTTCTTGCAAAGCCGATGCAGGTGCCTCGGGCCACGATCAGCCTAAGATCTTGCCGTGCTTTTTCTTTTTTTATCGAAAAGATGAAGGCCATTTATATACATACCATGTATATGCCTCTCTAGATACCCTTCTTTCTCTCTCTTCTACCTGTGATGTGTGGATATTCCGAAGCCCCTCCTCCTCCACCTCTCTTTTTGGCGGTAGCTAGCAGAGCTAGTGGTGGCGCACTCCACAGAAGTTATGTTTCTCTCTCGTTTAGCACCCATGCATTGCACGAGGAACATGAAGAGAATACGCAGAAAAAAGCGGAAGCAGCTTTCCCACCCGTTCTTCAACCTTTCATTGTACACTCACCATGCCCGCCGCCCCCTCCATTCGGGGAGAGGGGGAAGATCGCCCAGCAACACACACACAGATGCTTCAGAGCAAAGAAGTGGGTCGACAAACTATAAACCTTCAGGGGGCACCACAGGAAAAAGCAACTCCGTTTCAAAAAGAGCGTCTGGTAAAGAAATAGGACAACGTCGTGCACGTGCCATCATAGTACCCGTCGCTAGTACGATGGGACTTATGGGGAGATTGCCATCGCGACGCAAGACACGTAGATATTCTCCCCTCTTTCCCCGCTGTCATTCTGTACTTGCTTGAAGGTCTTGGGCTTTCTCTCACGAATTGAAAGATGGTCCGTTGAGGCGTGTGCTTCCCCCGCACATTACAGGAAGAATAGGACGAAAAAGCGTGGAAACGACGAGGAGAGGGCACTTTAACCACCAGGAGAGAAATGAGCAGTTGCCCCCCCCATCTCTCTCTCTCTCTCCCCCCGAAAAAAGGAAACACTGCGTGTGAAGCTCCATTCTTTTATAAGAAGACTCTAGGCGCAACTAGCACACACTCTCCAAGCGCAGGCTTCCGCTTTCCCTTCTCCCCCCCACAACTATATATATACATATATATATATACTTGGACCGAGTATTCGTAAGAAAAAGTTGTGGAGAGAAACGGAAACGAATCCACGCGGCAGAAACAAAAAGCTGAAGGGCGAAATCAGAACGCATGTTTTCCTTCTCCCTCTTCTGTCGGTGCGGATGATGAACAAGCGGAAAGAAGGACGTGAGGGAGGAGGGAAAGATAGCCAAGGAAGGGTCGTCGCACACACATACACACGCACGCGCGCACAAATCAAAAACAACAACAGCAGCACGAGGTAAAAAGCAGCAGCAACCACAATGATACCCAAGGAAATCGTTTTCACATTTCGCACCACATCAGAAAATTTCCCATCCTCTCAGTTGGGCGTGACATGTAGTGAGAAGCGACCGCCAGAGTGACATGCCAAACATAAGGGTTCGGGCGAAGGTTGAGGAGTGAGGATAGAGAGAGAAGCAACGACCACTAAGGATCGCTGAAGAGTTTGATAACGAAAATGAAAACAAAAAGAAAGCGTGTTAGAGTGCCGTGTGCAGATGCTGGAGAGCATCATATATATTTATATATGTGCCATGCTGAACGTGAGGGTCATGATGATGAGAGGACCCCCCGAAGGTACTCACTGCAGTCGAGCGACTCCCACCACAAGACGTCGCCAAGACTAATATTTTTTTTTGCCGTAACAACCACTATCGGCTCATTCGATGAGGCGTAGACGATTGAGAGGTGTATGTTGGAGCAGCTCCGTCGGGCAGCCTCCTCCAGAAGCTGCAAGTTACGATCCTCACGCATTGATCCCATCCGGGCTGAATCATCTATGCTGTGCCGGGTAGCCACCGACATCGAGGTGGCGGAGTGGATCGAAAGAAAAGAGTCGTCGTTGCCACCGGCTCCACTCACGCCCCCTCCACCACGCCGACAATTTGCGGCGGCAGCGCAGAAGGCCAGCATGCGTCGCCGCTGTTCGTGTTCCACCATGAAGCGGGAGTAGATGACAGCACCGGGTGCACTTCCCAGAATGGGATAGAGATCAACGGTGAGGCACGCCCACGGACTCATGACGGCAAGCGGCACCGCCGCCACAGCAGTAGCAGTGGCGGCGGTGGCGTGGGCCTTCTCCACACGGTTTACGGTGGAAAACTCATTTGTGATGGTGCTGCTGTTGTTCAGCCGGTGATGTGGATGATGTGCCGGTGAGCGTTCATCCCCGGTGATGCTGGATGGATTTATGGAGACAGTGTGGCTGCTCGTTGCAATCCCTGTCGTGATCTTCGCCGGTTCCACGTCGCGAGGATACACAACTGCCCAACTTGTTAAGCAAAAATCGCAGATCTGCTGGAACGGACGGGTACCTCCCAGGAAGCTAAGGAGCTCCACGCAATCCCACTGGCCAGGCAGTCCGTAAGCGAGACCGTTCATCTCATCCTCAGCCTCCCCATCTTCCACAGGAAGCGAGAAAACTCCGGTCAGTTCCGTGCTGAGGACCTTAGAGATGCACACAAGGATGTGATGCAGTTCGCAGAACATTTCCTCTCGCTGCCCGGACGTCAGCTCCCCGACGCTGCTGCGCATCTGCTTTGGGCCAGACGGCGTAGGCGTCCCCGTGTCCAGGGGTACGTGGCTATGAAGAGAGGGGTCGATGCTCTTCTCGGTGCTGTGAGTGTGTGGAGAGCTATCTGAGGCGGCAGCGGCAGCCGTATCACGCAGTACCTCACCTGGAATCTTTCCCATTCGCTCCCACACCGTCGTGGGGACGCGGTAGTTGAAGTCCGCAAAGAAGGGCACAGAGAGCTCCTGCAGCATCACTTCCATAAGCAGAAGTCGACATGGATCGACATGGGTGCAATACAGATTGGCAGCGCACCGTTCAGGGGGAGTGGTGGTGTCTGATGCCGATGCTGAGACCATTAACCGCCGTTCACGTAGGGTCAAGGCAACCGCACGAATCATCACGTGCCTTTCCACGATCCACGATGCGTGATTCTGTATTGGGGGCAGAAGCTCAGTTGGGATCACCATCGCCAGCAGCATCGCCACAAGCCGCCCCACCGCGCGCATGGCCGTCAGCTCCACGATGGGCGGCGACGTCTTACCACCCTTCTTGAGGTTTCCAGAGTTGACACTAGTCTTATCCGGCTCTTCCACCGGCGTTGGAGTACCGTGCTCGGAGAGTGCACCAGCGGTGGCCCTCACTGTGGGCCGCGTAGTCATACCGGCGTGGACTCGTCTATTCGATGGCTCTCGGTGGGCGAGGTAGTAGAGGTATGCATTCCAGTCCATCAAGATGTCGCGTACTGCGGCTACGGCACGACACACCCGTGCCCGCACGCCATCACTTTGCTCGTGTACGTATGGGCCACGCGCTGAGGGAGGAGCACATCTGCATTCCATTATATGGTAACGCCGCAGCGCCACGTCGCGGCACTGTTCCGAGCAGTAAAGCGTGTCACAACCGCCAGGACACTTAATATACTTGGAAAGTCGCTGCCGCCCGCATTGAGCACAGCACGGGGGAGCTGCCGAGATGGACGCCTCGTGCCCTCCTCCGCTGATGGAGCATCCACTGTGACGCGTCGCTGTTCCCAAGGGAGAAGAGATTGCCTGCTGACGGGGCGGCGACAGCGGCCAGAGGGGCATGAGCAGGGCGGGTCGCTCCATCAGAACTGTTTCTCCCTTGGATATACGACGCGTGGAGGAGAGCCGGATGTGCCGACAAAAGTATCGCATGGGCATCGTTCCCCAATTCATGGAGTAGTCGGCGGTGACCGCCAGGAGGGACAGCATGGTCTCCCGGTCGTACAGGAAATCCTCCAGTTCGGTGCGGTGCTCCGTCTCAGCTCCATGGACGATGACCGCATGGGAGGGAGCACCACCGTCACTGCCGAAGTCCTCGGGGCCTTTCCCGCTGCTAGAGCAGTTCGTCAACGGAAGACTTCGCCTCTGAAGGAGTCCGGAAGGCGAGGTGGTTGAGGACAGCGGTAGCACGGACTTGAGGCGGCTCAGCGGGGTTGGCGTCATGCTGGGAAAGAGCGTCTCGAGCAGGAACAGGCGACGGTGACACAAACCTTCACTAGGGCGGAAGGGCTTCTGCCTCGCCAGAGAGAGAGGCGATTGGGAAGACACGCCAGTCTTGGCGTCGGGGCCTTGAGTCGGAGATGACAGAAGCGGCAACGGCAGTTTGTTAGAGGCGTTCGCGGTGCGAAGATGTCGTACATTGCGGCCCATCAATAGCGGACACACTTCACACGAGAGGTTCAGATGGAGGAGGTCCGCTATTGCTGTGAGAGAGCCGGGGGTCGCCCTTGCCTCTGCTCGTGGTGTGTGCCGGTCGTTCACTTGTGTAACCGGTAGGTTCGGACTCCCCGATGCCAGCGCCACACGGGGTGGTCGTCTCTCGCCCGAGGCGTCGGTGAGGTTGCCCTCCCCCGCGGAGGCGAAGATATGAAGGGGATGGGTGGGGTCACCATCAGGGCTGGTGGGCACCCCATCTTTCAGCGCACGCTTTGCCACCACCAAACATCTTGGTGATTGCGGCGCCACTATCGTGGAGCTGCCGTCTCTCCTCTTGGCAGGGTCATTGTCAGGACTCACAACGGAGGTGATCCTCCCCATATGGGCGGTCGAGGGTACAAGTTGCTGACGCATAAAGCTTGCTGCGTACGACATCAACACCTGCACCACGCGGCCAAGGCGGAAAAGCAGCGGTGATCCCAATCGCCAATGATGACGCACATACCCTGCTAGCTTCTCTACCTGGGCGTTGTATCCGAAGCTGATGAGGTTGGCAGCCAGAATCTCGTAGGTGTTGTTGAGATGATCTCTCGCTGGGCAGCAGCGAAGCGCTTCCTCCGCATCGCGAAGACTGTCATCGAGGTAGGCAGCGGAGGCATGAAAAAGGAGATGGCTGCGGATGGTGTAGAGAATGGAGAGGTCACGGGCACGCACGGCGAGGCGACGACCAAGCTGTACGGTTGTTGCCGCGGCGCTCACGCACTGTTTCTCTTTCAGCGATGCTATGGCAGTCGTGAACATGCGGATAGCGCTGAGGTAATTAGGCCGCGTTGTCTCCTCCTTCCATGTAGAGGATGCCGTACTGGAGGCATGTTGCTTTGTTGGCAGAGCAGCACGCTTTGAATCATTTACTTGTTCATCGCTGGTGGTGCTACTGCTGCCACCGCCACGATGATTCTCGTCGTCGGGCGTGGTGGCGGAGAGCGTGTGAAGAAGAGGATGCAGGAGGTGCATGGCATGTAAGCGCCACACGACCACGGGGATGCACACGGAGCCGGGTAAGGAGAGGATGGTAAGGACATGGTCGTCCTCCACCGCCACCGTCTGCTGTGAGGCATCCACTACCGCTGCTACCGCCCCTACGACATCCTTCACACGCGCCATCTCCCCACAATTGGGGGGCATCGCCCCCACTACGGTGCTGATGACCGGGTTGCTGAGCGGATGCTGCTGTTGCTTTGGATGCGGCCACGGATCGGCTGGATGGGACCGACGGTCAGAAGGCGAATCCGCCTTGTTGCCAGAGTTAGATAATCCGGGGTCCCGATGATGACCGTACCGTGGGGGAACATTAGGCGGGAGATGGGATGTGGAGATGGCGTACGGGGCGGCGCTTTGCGGATGCGCGCCGTGTTCCGGGCAACGCGGGTGTGCCTCTACGTGAACGAGAAAAGCCCCATCGTCGAGGGAAATATCATAAAGATGGGTATCCGTTACCTCCCTAACGCCACCACCACCACCACCACCGGCGCCATCGGTGGTGGTGTTGCTGGGATGGCTGTGCGAAGCTCCTACCCCACCATGGGATGCTGCTGAATGCACGTTCACCGTGACGGGCAAGCGGTAGCACAACGGAAGGGATTGACGGGTGGGCAATGGAAGATGTGGCGCGACACCGCTCTTCCTCTGCGCGACCGCCGAGGCAGTTTGGTCGGCGCTTCCCACGTCGTCCTTCCTTTCCATGATGCTGGTATCGTGTATCACGGAGGTCTTCAAAGGCGTACCTTGAGGAGGGCCCTGACGAGGCGAGAAAATCGAGGCTGGAGCACTGCCTTCTGGCGATTCAGAGCTTTTGAATGCCGCATCCGAGGGAGTGGAGTGACGAGCTCGCGCTTCCTGCGCCGTGCTGATATCATGGCTCTTCCTTTTCTCCTCCATGGTGGCCGGCTCCAGGCTCAATACCTTATCTCCCTTCGGGGAGAGCTGCGCACGCGGCAACTGCGGGGGCAACTGCGGCTTCATGGTGTTCGTATCGAGCACTCGTGCAAGCGCCCGCCGTTGCTGACCTTGCTCCACCGATACGTCAAACGATCGACCAGCAAGAGAGAGGGACGGGTAGATGCTGCTGATGGGTGTCGGTGCTGGGGTCGGCGCCGATATGTCTGTCAGCTGTGGAAGCTGAGAGGACGTGCTTTCCACCCCATTTGAGGACGTGCCTGCCGCGTGGGGAAGAGGTAGACCAAAGCGCGGGGGGGACGACATGCAGCTGGGCGCGACACCCGCATCGGTCACTGTTGTATTGTTATTGATGATGGTCGTCGTTACCGCCACAGCTGGTTCTACACAGTCCAACCGGCTGCTGTCGGCTCCCACCACCCGCGGTAGTTCTGGGCGTGTCTCAGGCGGCTGGGCAGCGACTACTACCTCCATGTTGCTTCGGTTACCACTCGTGGCGTTAGGTGCACCGTGGCCGAGGGTGATGGTGCTGGCGTCAAGAACTCCGCTGCCGGTGGAAAGGGCAGAGGAGGCAGTGCGCTCTGCTAAGGTAGTCTGCGCCTCCTCCCCTGGGGCGGCTGCCGCAGCAGAGGAAGAGGGTGTCGAGGATGGGATCAGGCACACTGCTATGGGGGTATGCTGGCTATGGACATCGGGTCTCCCCGCTGATGCTGCTGCTGCCGCTACCTCCTCCTCTTTCTTTGCCTGCCCTTGACTTTCGCCCCTAACCGCGTAGCTGGTGGAGCGGAGGTACTTCGAAGGAATACGGAACTCCACGGCGACCGTCGTCTCGCCACTCTTGCGAAGGACGACCCCCTCGAGGGCGTGCCGGAGGATTACACGAATTAGCTCATACGCCTCCCCACCCAGTCGGTCGATCCACCAGAACTCGAGGCGACACGTGTCCGGTCGCAGATACACGCGCGTGCCGGTGACAGGTGTGACAACACTGCGCCACCAGTGGGGCAGGTCCATGTGGCGGTACACAGAAGGTGTGTGGGCCCCATCCTCGTCCTCCGTGCTACCTTCCGCCTCATCGTCGGCGGAAGGACCATCGGCATCTTGCCAACTGCTTCTGCTACACTCCTGTGAAGTGGGTGATGAAGGAGAGGAGGGAGGGGACAGGGAGGACGCTGAGGCGTCTGCGCAGCTGCTGCCAACACCTTCGTCGGGGTGCCGGCCGCGGTAGTGTTGCCTTCCCATACGCCGCCACCGGTGATGCAGCCGTGGAGGCTCAAGACCAACAAACAGGTCCGTGAAGGGGGACGGCGCCGGTGCAAGTACATTCGAGACAGATGTAATCGAGTCGATGACGTCGCGCTTAGCATCACTGGCAGATGCAAGTGGCGTGGAGTGGGCACTTTTCGCGGGAGGCGGGTGTGATTCGCTGGAGCCCTGGAACTGTGGCACCGGAGAGGAACTCGAGGCATCGGGGGCACCACCGATGTCGCCTCGTTCCTCAGCCGTGGCCCCAGAAATCGAAATACAGGGGAGGGAGGTGGATAAAACTGCATGTCGAGGTGCTGTGACAGGGCTGTCACTTCGCTTATGCTGCAAGGCGAGCTTTTGAGGTACTGCGCTTTCTTCCTCGTCCTTCAACTGGGGAGAATGCGGCACTGACGGTGAAGGGGTCGGCAACACCGTAAGTAAGGATAATGCCGGATGGCTGGGGACGCTCGCGAAGGGGAGCGAAGCAGTCACCGATGGCAGCACTAAGCCTCCGCCATCGAGGCCACACCAGCGAGACGCAAGAGGAATACTTCCCGCAGCTACAGCGGAAATGCCGGACGTGCGTGCGAGCTCTGCCGCGGTCCATCCATGCTCGGGAGAGGGCACATGAAGAGAGAGCAGCGGGCTGCTGCTACTGCTGGCGTCATGCGCCATTTCATTCTTCTGAGAGGTGGAGGGTGGGGTGAACATTGTTGTGCAGCAACCGCGCGGCTCTCAATCAGTTTCCACTCCTTGAATACTTCCCGTCTTGTGTGCGCGCGTGAGAGAGAAGGAACTGCGAAAAGAGGAGCTGGAGTCGCTGATAGCTTTGTTACGCCGGCGTTGCCTTTTCCGTCTTGCCCCCCTTTCCCCCCCCCGGATTGTTGAAAGCGTCACCTGAGCAGCCCTCGATGGCGTCCGTACACGTTGATCCCTGATTAGGCCGAACCACCGAGAAGGAAAGGGAGAGATGGAGAGCCTCACGCACGACCACCAGTCGGTAGGTGGACGGATCCTTTTCCGCTTCCCACTCTCCTCCCCCTTTTACCTAAATAGTTGCCACGTGACGCGCACACAAAAGGGCAGCGAAGCACGCAAACCAGGGAAAACAAAATCAAAGAGCGAGAGAGAGAGGACTCTGTCTTCACGTCGAAAAACAGAGAACACCATCAAGCAACGATACCCTCTTTTTTTTTCAAAAGAACGAACGGTATCAGCAGAGGTGACGTGAACCAGTTGCCGTTCACGCGTAACTGTATATCTGTATAGTGGGACACAGAAACAAAAACAGGCACCTTTCTGCGATGGTGCAGAATTCCTTCCCTTTCCCTTTTCTGTTCTCTTTTCTTTCGCTCTCTTTTATGTTTTTAAAAGTATATATATATATATATCTTGGTTCTACGCCGTGAGCACACACGAGAGAGAGAGAGGGATCAGCACTTCTTCCAAAGGGGAGAGGTAGGAAAGTAGGAAGGGGAAATGAAAGGGAATGTCAGAAGGGAGTGAGAAGCGTAAGGTACAGTTCCTTGAGCTCCTTCTATCAAATGAAAGCTGGAAAAAAAGAATTCAGGTCGTAAATATATGAAACGTAGAAGACGATGACAGCAGCCCCACAATCCCAAGCACAGACCCTCGCACAAAAATGCTACAGCAGCAGTAAAGTCAACTCGACAGCAGCTCGATCAGCGTTGGTATCTAACGAACTAATTAATATAAATTAGGTAGACACCCCCAAAAGTCAAGGAAGAGAAGGGGAGAGAGAGAGAGAGAGAGAGCAAATGATTCAGAAGCATTGCCTCTGTATATTTTCCCCACCGAACAAAAGAAAGAAGGAGCAAATGGAACGTAGGCGGTAGTCGTCGTAAAAAAAAAAATCAGCAACAAGTGGCGGCGAAGCAAATACCTCTGCATACACATGCAGCACGATGGTAAGTGACTTGCTGAATTCCACCACCAAAAAGGAGAGGGAAGAGCGATGTCCTTTTCGAAATACAGGCGGAAGACTATACTGGACCTACCGTATACGTTACGTAGAGCAGGTCAACACAGCACGGATAGGCACACACGCACACACACGAGCGAAAGTGTGAGGGCGAAAGAGAAGAGGGAGAAGAAGGGGTGAGGTGGGGGGGGGAAGGGCGAAAGGACGACCGCAGCGAGCGAGAAGAAAAAAAATGTGTATGTATGGGTGCGTGTGCGTGTCAGGAAAAGAGGAGGGATGGGATGGGATGGGATGGAGGGGGGGGTAGCAGGACAAGAAAGAACCACAGAAAAGGATCAAAACGGGAGACTACCGTAGTAAAGCAGAGGAAGAGATATGAAAGGTTGGAAAGACAGCAGAGTGTAAAAAGAGAAAAGCGACGGGTAGGCCCCCCCCCTCCCCTTGGGCGGTAACAAAAACGTGCGACTCTGCTTCCCCAGAGACTTGTCGCACAGCCCACGGTAGCTGTGCAACGCAATGATATTCTGTGGAGTCTCTCGGAGGCAGGTGTGTGCGTGTCTGTGCTTGTTTTCCTGGCTGTTGTTGTATAGACGGCAGATCATCAACAAACACGACACAAAAGGCACACGGGGCGGGTGTGCTGCAAGGCGAGAGAGCGACGCTACGGAGCTACGAGGAAGAGGGAAGGAGAAGAGGGGCAGCACCCCCCCAAATAATACAAAAACCACGCACGCTCACGAAATGTAAGATGGGAATGGTGATGCAAGCATGAATGTTCCCTCCCTTGTTCTATCTCCCTCTGCGTGTGAGTGAGCAAGGTGCTAGGGAGACGATGATACCCCTCTCGGGTGTTTCGTGAGCCTCACCCAGGTGTATCCACGCTGAGAAAAGCACAAGGGTAAAAGAAAAGAGAAGGAACGGAGAGAGAGGGTGTGGAGGAAGCGAGTGGAGGAGAGGCGATTCCCTTTTCTCTTTCTTGCGCTCTCCGCTCCTCTTGCCTCTCCCTTGAGTTTGTTTTCCGTGAAAGGTGGGGCCGCCGTAGAGCGAAAAGACGATGCACGAAGAGAGAGAGGAGGAGAGAAGTCGACGGAGAGTGAGAGTGAGAGCGAGATAGAGTAGTGTGGTGAAGAGAAGGGACGAGAGAGAGAAGAGGAGGATGCAGATTGCTGGCAGCCCTCTCCTTTATGTTGCACCTGTGGGTCTCAGCCGCGTCCCCTGAATGCTGGGCCGGAGACGAAAGCCAGGAGGAAACCGTGAGCCCCCTTTCCCACAAATGCTCTTCCTAGCCATCTGTGACGAGGCCTGAGGTCATATTTCTACACCTATACGGGAATGTACAAGCGTGTCAGCGCTCCGGTTGATCTCTTTCCAAACGACAGAAGGTTGCGGGTGTTTCTGCCTTCATCCCCCCCCTCCGTAACGGAGGAAAAGAGAGAAACGAAGGGCATCTGTAGGAGAGCGCCACTCACTCAGAAAAAGCGCAGTTGTACCGAACCCATGTGAAAAACGATCTTGCTCGTACATACACCTCCGCACACACAAAAGGAGAACGTCAACTTCTTCATCTTTCGCCTTCTCTTCTTGAGAAGTCTTGACCATTTGGATATGCCTCCCTCGCCCTCTCAGAGCGCGACCACGGCGGGGCGTCACACTTCAACACCCGCACGGGCAGGGTACGGTATGGGGAAGGGAAGGTGAAGTGAGAGATGGGTTGGGGTATGTGGGATGAGGGATGAGGAGGGGGGGGGCAGCGCGGGGTTTGGCCGGTGCCGTCGGTACCCCCCTCCTTCTGTATTTCTCCCTTTCGACAGACGGCAAAAAGCGACGCGGTGATGGTGCGTATCGCTTCACTTCCCTGCTTTCCGGGGGAGCCCCTTCTCGCCCTCATTCTCTCGATTTATGGATTTCCTTTCGCGTGAGCAGTGCCGCAGCGCAGGGCAACTCACTCGTACCGTTGAAGCGAGAGGTGTGCGGCGGGTGGGGGGGGGAGACGGAGGACGTCAGACATTCTCCGCTATCCAGTTCATGGCCTCACGAAGGGATTCTCCTGTTGCAGCGCTGCAGCCCATCAACGTCCACGTGCGGTCTTTCAGTTTTCCCAGCTCCAGATATTCAATCAGTTCGGCCGGTGTCGCAGCTGACATCACGTCTTGCTTGTTGGCGAGCACGAGAAGGGAGGAATGCTGCAGAGAGGGTTCCCGGTGGAGCAGTTGATGAAGCACGTTCTTGGCTGTAGGAAAGCGGGCGGCATCTGCAGCATCCACGACGAAGAGGATCGCATCGGTGTGATCATAATAGAGCTTCCATGACGCTCGCAGCTCTTCCTGACCCCCCAGGTCCCAACAAGTGAACGTGATGGCGTTGTTGGTTTGCGGGTGGGTGATGGTCAGCGTCTCTGTGTTGCCGCCGAGGGTTGGCTGCGTTTCGATAGCGTGCCCTAATTGAAGATGATAAAGAACCGATGTCTTTCCGGCATTATTCAAGCCTAATATAAGTAGTTTGTAAGACCGGTTGGTCTTGAAGATGCTCCAGAGGCTGGAGAAGAGCTGCCCCATTTCGGCTAAAGGGAAAGAAGTGAGGAGGTGAGTGGAGGAGAGCTCTCCTCAAAAACGAAAAGCTGGATGATGTTCGTGTGTGATCGTTTCCCAACTTCCTATCCATGCAAGTGGACCGCTTCCCTCCACACCGAAAAAAAAAGGTAACGGATGCTACCTTCGCTACTTGTTTCTAGGTGCGTGAAGCAGTTTTCCGAAGGGTCACTCAACTAAAGGAAGACACACACACACACACACACACACACGTACATATATACGTATACATAAAGGCGGGGAACGACAGAAAAAAAAGTGAAAGGGAGAGATGTTACCAAGCGATACGATTGTGTATGTGTGTTGTGGTGGGGCATTATCATCTTCAGGAGGACGCAGCAGTGTGGTGCGCACGACACACGTCGTGAGGGAGCCGGATGAATCCCGACTTGGTTGTCACAGAGTCGCCCTCCCCCCTTCAGTGCAGCTTCTCCTTTTCTACTCCGCCCGTCCAGCTTGAGGGTTTTGGTTCTTTGACCCTTTATTAAAGAAAAAAGAAGTGGGTGGGATACTTCACGGCAAATCCTTCGGTGCCACTCTGCTGCGACCCAGCACAGTTCTCCTTGAAGCCTTCCTTCTTTCTTTTCATCCTCTCCTCCCCTCTCCAGCAAGAATAAACGGTGAGCAAGTTGAGCGAAGCTCCAATTTTTTTTCGTGTTACTGCCTGAGGATGACCGCAATACAAGGCGACCTAATCCGAACGCCCCCCTCCGCCCTCCCTTCCCCCCCCGTTCTCACCTCGTCTTCCTCCTCTTCATTCCCGTGTAAAGGCTCACGCATCGAGCTGAGACACAAGCCCGCCCATCCACAGACGTTCATAGTCGCGCTCGTCGCCACCGGGTACGACACGGCAAATACGAAGCTCCAAAAGACCTTGGGTGGGCTGCACCTGCATGACTTCACATTCCAACACGGCCCCCACACGAACGTCATCGCGATGGTGTGTGAGGGTGTGGGCAAGCTGTACCTCAGGGATGTACACGTCCGACACGTACAAAAACTGAGGGCTGTCTTGCCGCCAGCGGGGATTGGTGTCGAGCTGCACCGAGGCTGGACGCCGTGGTGTTGATCGTGACGATACCGGAGAAGGGAGAGGGTGCGAGAGCAGCTGGGACAGCTCCGAGGGTGAGCATGCAAAACGACTGTAGGCTGGAGCCGCGACTACTCGCCGTGTCTCTCCGACCAGGCAGAAATACCTCCGCTTGCAACAGGTTTCCTTGGGGCGTGCGTGTGCTGGTACTGTAGAAGGGCAACTCTCCTGCTGTCGCTCGAGATCTTCCAAGTACCGCAGAATCCAGAAGCGGGTGCTGCTGTCCTGCAGCAGCCTAGCCCGTTCCTGCTTTGTGCTGATCATGGCGCACAACGATGCCATGGCATACTCTGGAATGAAGGGCTGTGGCCCCACTAGCCGAGGCGATGTAATGCCATCCGAAGAAGACTGCGAACGTGATCCACCGCCGCCGTGGTGTTGTTGCCACAACCACGTTTTGAGTTGATGATGCACCAGCATGTCTGCGTACCGTCGCAAAGGGCTGGTGCTGTGCGTGTAAAAAGTGGTGTCGAGGCCGACATGATGAATAGGAATGTGATGATAGATGGCCCGTGTCACCGTGCTTAACCGGCGTACAGAGGACTGCATGGCCTCTGCCAGAAATAAATGGGAGTCGTCGAGTGAGGTTAGCATCCCCACCCCTTGCGGTTCGGTGTAGTATTCTGCGACGAGGTGCTCGCTAGAGCGGGCACGGGTGCCACGAAAGGGAATAGAGAGGTGGTTCGCCTGCGCCACGCGGGAGCAAACTTCGTTGGCAGCAATCATGAGCTCCGCCACGGCGAGACGGGCATCTTGCGTGGAAATGACCTGATCGGAGACGGAGAGCACCGTCGTGCCGCGCACCTTGATGAGTGGGTCCGGCAGACTGAAGTCGACAGGCCGTGCTGTCGGTGCGGCAGTTTCGCCGCTCGGCCCTTCGCTCCGCTGCCGCTCTAGGCGTGCCCGTAGGCGGATCCGGGCAATACGGAGAATGTAAGAAAAATTATCACGATCGTGCGGCGTCACCCACATCGGCGGTGGATGCTTCGCGCTGGGGACATTCCCAGCGATTGCAGACGTGGTACCCGTGGCGCTGTCGTCATCACCCTCCCCCAACCTGCTGCTGCTGGTTTGAGATGCCGATGAAGCCACCGCGTCGCCCGTGTTGTCTTTTTCGTGGTCGATCAGCTCTTGCAGTTGGTCGTAGGTGATGCGACGGAGCCGGTCGAGCCACCCCACGGCGACCGAGTAGTTCTTCACCTCCCCAGTGGCTTCATCGACTTGGAAGACGACGTTGAAGGTCCGACAGGGCCGGTCCTCCCGTAATGTGGACGCCTCCACGATGGGCTTTGGGAGCATGAAGTACACTCCTTCGGGAAGATACGTAGTGGTGGTAAGACGCCGTGCCGTTACTTGCTCCAGCAAACTATCAAAGGGGCAGTACACCGTCGCGTCGGAGACGTAGACCACAAAGTATCTCTCCCCCGTTCGCGGGTCCACGCAGACCCCGATCGCGTCGTCTACCTCGCTAGTGGTGGCCGAGTCGATAGCGTATCCAGGGCCAGGTCGGCGCTCTCGAATCGCGTCAAACGAGTCACCGCCCTCGCGCTGCCGTCCTTCTTGAAGTTGGTCCGTAACAAACGCATGCGCCTGCGGGGGATAGTGCAGCTCCCCTGCGTACGAGACGCGGAAGAGGTTATCACCAGGTACCACGTAACCGATCAGTTCGAGGAGGGTTCGCATCTGTACGGGGTCCGCAATCGACGCGGGAGCTCCCGGGAGAGGAGTAAGGACGTGCTGGAGCATCTCCAGCGCCGTGTCAGAAAGCGTACCTTCACCTGCCGCATAGCGGGCCAATAGTCGAAGAATGCGCGCCTCACTGACGGCATCGAGTGGGCGAACTGGAAGCTTCCACGTGGAGCTGAGGCGGCGCTGTGACTCCAGCAACACCGCCTCGACGGACCGCGCTGTCGCAGACGATAGGGCGGAGGATGATGTCTTGAGCCGTTCGGGCGCGTGCCGCAGAGGGTCATAACGCTGCAGGAGGGAGCCAAGGATGAACTGCCGCGTCCACGCCGCATTCAGATGGGTGCCACTGAATTGCGCATCGGCTTTGACCACCACCGTGCGTGGGGACGACTCGTGGGTGATCGACTTCGGAGACTGGGCGGAAGAGCTGCACCGCGTTTGCGACGTGAGGCATCTCTGCAGACCCACGACTGCTGTCGCACATCTCGATGCTCTACCGCACCTTGACACACGAGAAAAAAAGAGGGTACGCCACATTCTTGCCGCGAAAAGAAAGTTGAAGCGATGCGACAGTGTAGAAAGAGGTTGTCCATACAACGATGAGGTCAACCAAAAAAAATTTTACACAAGCGACCGCGCATTTACCCTCCCTCTCACTTTTTTTGCCTCCAGAAAGAGTCGTCTTGTTTCGTTCTTCACGCGCTCACGGTAGATGCTTTTCTCCGACTGTCCGGTAACGCAGGCCTCCACCCACAGTCTCAGAAGAGGGTCTCGGACAGCGAGAAAAAACGATGTGCGAAAGGAGGGTGTCTGCTTCTACCCTTTCATCTCTACCACCACAAGGACCACCACCACCCACCGCCGGCAACAACAGCAACAGCAACAACCCGGAGAACAAGAGGCTACGCGGTCTGTCTCCGACTCTTTATGTTTCTTTCCTACTTTCCAAAACCTTCCCCACTTTAGCCTCGCCGTACGCAGCGAGGAGTCTACAACGCCGAAGTGTCCTAGTGGAAGAAACGTCGACACGAAGAAATCAAAAGAAGAGAGAGGTGGGAAGGAAGGACAGCGAAGGTATCTGCGTGCTGCAGGGAGAGACGGATGAGGGAGGGGGCATCGCGTGTGAAACGCTCGTGCAAGCACTCACCTCACTGAGATCCTTCATGCACCATTCAAAGACATATACGAAGGAAAGGGAGAGGAAAAGGCCGCACGTTGGTGCCTCCACTGCCACCAGCCCTCCGCATGGATAGCGTTCGAGTGGAAATGGGCGGACGAGGAAGTGACCCTCTCCGACTCCCCCTCCCTCCCTTTTGTCCAGCAGGAAAAGTAAGGGAGAAGCAGGGCAGGAAGGGGCTGGCAGGAGAGATGCCTCACCTCTCCATTTTTTCTTATGACTTCTTTTCGCGTCATCGCCTTACATGCATGACGAATCTGCTCGTACCGCCACGAGCACCCTCCCGAAGCTGAACGCTTGTACGGGGGAGAGACCCAAGAGAAGAGGTAAAGGGGCAGGAGCGCTGGTGTGGTGGGTGGGGACTGCGTGTGTGTGCCTGCGCCTGTGCCTTTCTCTCTCTCTCTTTCGCCCATACGGTTGAGTTTTTTCCTCCAACTTCCCTCTTCCGCCTCCTCTCCCACTCCCAACCCCCCCAAAAGCCTTTTTCGGGTTTGTGCCTCATGCGTTGCCGGGGTGTCTTCACGGGAAAAGAGAGGAGGAGGGGATACCGGAGAGAAGGAAACGGTGGAAGACAGATGGAGCAGAGCAAGAAGGGGAAGCACATAACGTAACCAAAAACGAAGAAACGCCCTCACAACAACATCCACAAAAGAGGGGCAACGGCGCACAGACACGGCAATTGGGAAATAGGAGAGAGGGAGAGAGTAGATACTGGAGCGGAAAAGAAGCGCTGACATAGTACAGCGAATTCCTGCATACACCGCCGCATTATCCAGCAAGAGAAGATCCATTTATACACATTACGAAAGGGATTCTCTCTCCCTCTTCGTTCCTGAGAACACAATCGAACAAGGCGGTAGGACGCCTTGTGCCACCCTTCACCGCCACAGCAGGACTAACAAGAATCACCGATACATCTCTGACGTTACTCTCCACCAAAAAGAGAAGAGGAAGGGTGAAACACAAATAAAAAGGGTAGAGGAGAAGGGGGGGGGGGCAATTTAGATTATCAAAAAAGATATAAACTCACACACACAGACACCGATCTGTTTGGGCCGCTTCATCCGATATCCCCTCCCCCTCCCCCCCGCCCAGTTGAGCTCGCTTCGCGACACCATGTTTGTTCATCTGTAGAGCCCTTTCTCTCCAGACCCGTCTACCACCATTTCTTTTTTAAAATAGGAATGATAGAGAGGAATAGCGAGGTGGTGGCCCGTTCTACTCTTACTTCTCTTCTTCCATTTCTTTTACGTCACTGCCCTCGCGGATCTCACGCTCCGGAGGGAACATCTTGTTCATTCGAGCGCACACCTCATGATAGTTTTCGAAGGCTGTCAGGAGACTGTTGTGGTAGTGGGAAGGGGTACCAGCGAGTTCTACCGCCTTGTCAGAGTCTTCACCGTCGTTCTGGAAGGAGGGCAAACGTGCGATGGAGGCGACATCGAATTTGATGATCTCGTCTTGCTTCGTGTACAGAATGAGCTTCCGGTTGTGCTGCACCCTCTTCCAGGCGTCGTAGGTACGGAGGTCGCCGGCGAGCCAGGGAAACAGCGTGCGCGTGGCGTTGGGGGTGAAGTAGGAGTACGCCACCGCTGCGTCGGACATCGCCGAAAAGGATCGATCGATGACGAGAGAAGCCTGTGGAAAGCTGTCTGCCACCGCCTGAGCAGCTGCACCGCCCCCAACGCTGTGGCCGAAGAAGAGCAGCTGTCTTTCATCAATCTTCTCGCTCTCCACATACGCGCGCACCGCGGCGGTGGCGTCGTCCGCCAGGTCGCTCAGATCGGACAGGAAGCCGGTACTGAAGCCGATGCCGCGAGGATTGTAGAGGATGACGTTCGCCCGAAGCGCGTCCGCTATGACGTGGATATCGTTCGAGGTGTTCTCCAGAAACTCGGCGTTACCACCACAGTACACGACCCAGCGCACGGTTGCATAGGCCTGCTTCACCACGAGGGTCTGCAGGAGGAGGCGACCGTCCACTGATGGGACGATCTTCGTCGCTACCGATTTGTCCTTCTTTCCCATCAGCGCGCGCGCCACGGCGCGGAGACGGCGGGTTCGCGTTTCCTGTGGCTCTATGACTTGCAGGATACTGCCAGGGTAGCAGCCAAGCAGAACGAGGCCACCCACGAAACTCCACAGCTGCACGAGGGTGACCATAACGGCCGTCCATGCGCGAAAGGGCGGTGCCAGATCCTTCGCCCACATGGACGCTGCCGCCGCCATAAACGGGAACACCATCGCACGGGAGGCGAGGTCACTCTTCAAGCCCACCGCCATGACGAGCACCGTGGCGAAGATGCCTTGAATAAGCAGCAGGCACGCGTACCAGACGAACGGGCCCCGCGCGAGGGAGATGCTCGTGAAGAGCCACCCAACGGACGGCGTCAACACCCGAAGCTTGGCTGGGATGCGGCGGTTGACGACGGTGTTGCAGGCCACCACCACGAGCAAGAGTACCACATCGACGAGCATCTTTTTTTCTCTGCGAAGCAAAAACAGAAGGCAGAAATATAAATCTATCGATCTATCGCTGCCGTATTCCTTCTGTGAGGGAACGAATCGTTTGTGTGTGTGTGAGAGAGAATAGGGGATGGGGTGGGCGCCGGGGTTGTGAAGCGCCTCCCTCTCCTCACCTCGGCAAACGTGTTGCTGTACCGTGCCCCCCTCCTCTTTCTCCTTTCACCGGCTTTATTCGCGGCGACGTCGACGATGATGGAAAACTACGAAAAAAAAAGCACAGCTCAGAGTGAGGGAGAGGGATAGGAGACGGAGATCTGTACGCCGTCCTACCGAGTGGCAAGGTATCGATCACTATAAATATATCTTTATACGAGCAGACAGATGTGAAATAAAATAATAATATCAAAAACTGGGGAAAAGGAGGTAGGACGTCTCCCCCTCCCCTCTTAAAACCGGGATGAACAGGTGAAGAAAGAGGAAGCGAAAAGACGCGTGACGTTCGAAAAGCGGCACACCCGACTACCACCAACCGCGGAAGTGAAACGTACTTTTCACAAAGGAGCTAAAAAAAAAGAAGAGAAGGAGAGAGGCAGAGAGCGATACGAAACAAGAAAAATAACGAGAGAGGTCGACTGATCGTTATCGGATAGAAACACACACACATAAAAAACCGGGGACGCAGAAGAGAGGAGAGAGAGAACGAGAGAAATGTGAGTCGACCCAGCCCCGACCACTCGTATCCTCCCCCCTGGAAAGAATTATGTGAGTGATGAGAGGAGAAAGGAGCTGAGAGCGGAAAAAAAACCGGAGGTGCTTGTTGTCCTTCACTTCTTTTTCGTTTGAATACTTGGTTGGCCGCCGTTGTGAGCGGATGATGGTGTGGTATGCAAGGACCGAGAAGAGCGAAATAGGNAGTGTTTGCCTGTCAACGCGTAATGATGGTGAGGAAAGATGGGATTTTGATTGGGATGGTGCAGAGCTGTGACGACTGGTGGCTTAGCGGCGGCTGTGGTGGAGAAAAAGGATGGTGCGGATGCCCTTCACATATTGTACAATTCTCTGCTCCTTCCCCTCCCTTGTGTTCATGATACTCTCTCTCTCTCTCTCGCTCATATGTATTTGTGAACACACACGATGATAAATCGGGTGGCGAAACACGAAAGTCACGGCAGACACTGGCGCGGCAAGTCCTTCTGAACCTACCCACCCACCATGAGAATGCGTTGTGCATGAGCGGTAAATACGGCACGCCCGCGACCACGTGTCGACCACCGGGTTTCATGTTGGTTCAGCGGAGAGATGGAGGCATCGGAGTGCGTCAGGAGCGCGCTGCTGTACGTTCTGTGGTTACCCGATTGTTTCGATTATGTGGCTTCCCGCAAGGTCTGCTTTGCCGCCACTTGTTCGTGTTTTCCGCCTCCGTTGGCGCTCACCATGGCGCAGTTCTTTTTTGTTTCGTCTGGCTTTCCTGGTTTTCTCATGTTCCACCTTTTTGTTCTTTCTCGAGTGGAGAAATCGCCCACGCGCTCTCCATTGCGTTGGATTTTCCAGAGACGGTCGGACTGCTTTTTTTTCTTGTGCCTTTTGGGTACGATCTCTGGGCACTGCGAGCCTTCCTGGCAGGGAGCCGCAAATCCACTGTACCTCATTCCCTGTTCATCTTCATTTTTTTTTGTCTCCTACGAGAACAAGACGGAGGCCCGTCTGTGCGCTTTGCGCTGTTACGCACCCTCTCACCGCGACGCCACGCTGAATCGCCGAGTGCTTTTCGTGACTTCTCTCTCTTTTTGTCCATGAGTGGACTCCGCGTATCCGGCACGATGTGGGCACGACATAAGCGGCGCGCGCTGCGGACTTTCAGGCGCCCTCATACGTAAGTTCTCCGCCGAGCTGCATAACGCCTGTGATGGATGTTTTTCGAATTCCCCGAACGCTTAACGCTCCGTTGGACGCTATAGCGTGGTCTCTTCTTGGTTCCACCTGGTGTGCCGTGCGTGCGTGGCTGTGGTGTTGTTTCCCTTGCTCCCCTGCGCATGTCCGTTTGGCATGCATCCAGCCACTGTTTCCTTCCGTGGGCGCCCTGCGCTGGATCCTCCGGCGCGCATAGGCGTGTTTTGCGGGCTGGAGGATCCTCCGTGCCGGTGTCAAAAGCCACAAGAAAAAAAAGCACCCAACAACTAGAATTCGATGGGGGCGCCCTGCGCGACGGGACGCGTCGCGGGGGCCCGTAGGAACGAGTGTTTATGCGGGGCGGCCGCTGTTGTCGCGTGTGTGATAGCTCCTTCTGTCATATGCTGCTGCTCCATCACCTGCCTCTCTCTTTCCTCCTTCACACAGACTCAGTGCACAGGGACATCCCTACAACAGGACGGTTACATTGCGTCGGTGGTGTGAGGTGATGGGGGATCGGAGGGGGCATAGCACGGGCACATACCCATGCGTGAAGACGCCTACATTTCTATACACACATATTTAGAGTAGAGTCATGTTATACTTTATCTTCTTCCCCCCCCTTCCCCGAAAAACAAATGAACCGTCGGATCGGTCCATTATCAGGTAGGGCTAAGCTGGCGTTTTGCGATGCAAATACCTCTACACTTTTTTACCTACGTGAAGCACTTGGGGGGGGGGGGGGGGGATCGCTCACACGAATTTCTGTCCACGCCCTCCCCTCCGTTTCGGATGCCTACCGAAGGGATCCGTGGCGGCCAGACGGACGAGCGAAGAGACGAACAAAAAAGGCAGAGAGGGTGGTGAAGGGAGACAGGGTCGGGGGGGGGCGGTTACAGAGATGAGAGGCATTGAGAAATATGGAACGCATAAAATGAAATGGAACAAACAACAACGATAAAAGAAGAAAAAGAGAGAACGACTCAGCCAAACATTATCATAAAACGAAGAAGAGATGTAAAGCAGGACCTCAACAACAAATTAGCCCTTCCCTTCCCTTCCCTTCCCTTAATCAAAAAAAAGCCGGAGTTTTGTCACGGGGGCCGTGACATTGCCGGACGTACGTATGGTGAAAGTTTAAAGAAAAAAATGAGTATATATGCACGTATATATATATATATATATATGCGGCTTGAGAGACCTCGTCCTCCTTCTCTTTTCCTATTTGTTGAATCAGCATTTCACACGCCCGCACGCAAATGCCATGAACGTAAACGAGGGGCACCGGTGATGGTAGTAGTGGTGTGAGGGAGGAGAACAACCTCTCTCACATCGTCGCTTCATAGTGTTAGACTATACGGCGCCGGTCGCTGCCACACAGTCGTCGACGCCAGTGGGCCAAGTAAAGTATCACCTGCACCGTCCATTTCTGGTCACGATCAGCCATACTCAACGTGTTGTCCGCGTCCGTCGTCAGCGCAGTCGAGTACACCATGGCCGCGGCGAAGACGAGGGTAGAGATTAGAAAGCTGAAGACGTGATTGAAGGGCAGGGGATTTCGATGCGTGATGGACCATGCGAAGAGGGGTGTCACAAGGAAGGGGACGATGGACCGTACCAAGCAGGCACAAGACTGATTAATGCCCATGATGGCACCGACGTGTGCCGGCGGAGCGGAGTACGCCGTCAACATGTTCACGATCCCGTAACCCCACGATGCGAAGAACTGCCGAGTGCCAGTGAAGAGGATCACCGCCGGAAGTACAAAGGATCCAAGGGAAAGATAGGAGATGAAGGGCAGCAGCGTGGCGGCGAGGCCACAGCATGTGACAGAAATGCGGAAGAGTACCAGCTTGTTCGGGTAATGCGCGCAGGCCCGATGGAAGAGGAGGTTCGACACAATACAAGGAACACTGTTCGTCAGCACGATGTATCCGACCTTGTCGGCCCCGAACCCGAGCCCACCGTTGCAGACGCTCGCAATAGCCCACAACGGATACACTTCGACCATCATGACATCTGCCGCGCCCATCAACATGTACACCACCAGCATGGTACGCGTGACGGGACGCTCGAACGCCTGCTTGTAGCCGAAGCGAGTCAACACCACCTCCCCTTCGTCGTCCGTGTGCTGAGACGACTTTGAGACGATTCTGGAACTGCCGCCACGCTGGCTTTCCGCCTCCACGACGACGATGCTGCAGCCATTCTCGTCGGATACATCATCGGTTGGCTTGCGCGATATCACATCGTTCCCTTCCCGTGTGGTGACGCTAGACTCGGCAGTGGCAGAATTGTGGCGCCCCGAAGTCATGCACGCGTGCGCATGCCAGTCCGACGCTTCCGTCGGGTGGGGTGCGTCGGGTGCCTCCTCCGCTCCTTTCGTCTGAGCATGCGAGAGAGAAGGGTGCTCCTGACCGTACCGCGGCGTGAAGGGTGTTGCGTGCTCGATGGCACCGTCCAAAGTTTCGCAGATTACCACGGCGTCGAAGCGGGGATCCTCGCGCAGCACAGGTGATGCAGCAACAATCGGTGCTACGCCGCAGGAAATAGACACGTTTCGCACCATCCGCTCCGCCGTCTCAAGAATAGCTGTGGTGCCACCATCGTCGTCATCCTCACTTGCACCACTGGGTGGCCGCACAGTCGAGGTGGATGGATGAGGGGCAATACCCTTCTCAGACGGCTCCACAGACTGGCCGCGATGCGGCACGAACATCCGAGGTGCTCGCCAGAAGCACGGGAAAAGGTATTTTACATAGCCGGGGAGGGGCCGCGCGTTGGGGTTAGATTCCTTAATGCAGAAGATGCTCACGAGCATCCCAACGTTTGTGAAGATAAAGATGGCCAGGCTCGGCAGTAAGGCCGGCAGTCGACCGAAGGGACTGTCTTCGCTGATGTGCGCCCACCGCAGGGCGGAGGAGTGGGCGGGATCGTAAAGGATGCCACCGAGCGTGGGGCCGACGAGCATACCCATCCCGAACCCCAAATTGACGGAGGCAAATCCCTTGGCGGCGTTGGTCTTGTCGGTGATGTCGGCCATCATCGTCTTGGCCACCAAGATGTTGCCGTTGAAGAGGCCGTGCAGGAAGCGGAAAATAACGCACATCCACACGTTGGTGCTGAGCCCAAACCCCAACATCATCAACCCACTCGTGAAGAGACCGCTGATGATGGGGAAGCGACGCCCGTACTGGTCGCTAACCCACCCCCACATCTTCGCGCTGATCACCTGGCCCAGCATGAACACCCCGATCAGCATCCCCGAGTCGTATCCCGCCTCGTTCACTGAAACACCTTTCAGATGCGCCACGAGAAGCCCCACAAAAGGGATCAGCATGGAGGAGCATATGCTTTCGTTCGCGAAGATGAGGAGCAGGGACGCCATCTGCGCCATCGGTAGCGGTGTGATCTTCACAGGAGGGCTCCGCTCCTCATCCCTTGCCGCCGTCGCCGCCGTCTTCTCCTCCACGATGGCCAATGGATCGGGCTTGTCTGCGGCCGTCCGGGTGGGTGACCCCGAGGCATTTGCCCTGGTGGCCATCTTTCGTACGACGCTCAAAAGTAAAAAAAGGGAGAAGGGAAGGGAAGGGCGGGGCCAGAGAACCGAAAGCACGGAAGCCCACACCCAGACAAAGTGTCTCTCTCTCTCTATCGGTGTGTGCTTCTGCAGCTAAAATGCGGGCGGCGGTGTCTCCCTCCAAACCTCCACGACTGCGCTGTGTAGCTAAGCCTTCCGGGAGGAGAAGACGCACGTACACACGCGCAGAGAGCCGAGCGACGAAAAAGGGCGATACTCTGAGAGAACGGAACTGAGAGGGGATAGAAAGAGAAGTGGTAAAACGCGTATGTGTTTGGTGCCCAAGAGCGTATCGTTGTCGATGAAAGGCGTGCAGAATTTTTTTTTCGCACCCTCTCCTCTTTCGCTACCGAACGAGCCCCAACACGCCGTCGCCTTCCAAATATATCAATGAATAGGCCTATGCTATTTCTATAGATAGATATCGATCGATCATAAATATGATTTGTGGAACGTAGAGAAGAGAGATATACGAAAGGCAACTCCCCTCCTTCCCATACACATACA
Source organism: Borovskyia barvae (assembly GCA_030849085.1). Taxonomy (NCBI): domain Eukaryota; phylum Euglenozoa; class Kinetoplastea; order Trypanosomatida; family Trypanosomatidae; genus Borovskyia; species Borovskyia barvae. Next base: position 256,413 of record JASAOM010001109.1, on the reverse strand, counting down.
CGAAAAAGAGAAGCAGAAACAGAAGGGTGAACGTGAAGCAAAAGCAGCAGTGCGGAAGGCACGTGAAGAGGATACGGTCTGCGTGTGTATGGGCGTATACATATATATATATATATATATATATGTATGACAACCTTCGCCAGGGTCCTCGTTAAGAAAAAAATAGATTTCCTCTTCTCCCTTTGCAGATGCTCTCCGAGAGCACCCATCACGCAGAGCAGTAACAATACAGAAAGGAATAGGAATGTGTAATGAAGGAGAGGGCCGTGCTGTGAGACATGGAAGGGATGGCGAGCGTCGGAGTAGGAGGAGGAAGGACGACGCTACGCGAGCTACAAGCATACCTGCCGTTTGCATCACAGGAATGCACTTTTCCCAAGCATCACGCCTCCCCTTTCTTTTTGTTTGCCCCCCTCTCTCTCCTTTCTACGTATATATATATATATATTGGCATGACCTTTTCTCTGGCCTGTCTTGTTCTTTTACCTGCCAACTCGGCATCCACTCTGTGCGCATTTGTGTGTCGTGCACGGGGAGGAGCAGGTGAAACGATCCTCAACACCAACGCTTCTTTCTTGGTGGGAGGACGAAGACAGGAAAGAGAGAGAGAGAGAGAGGCGGTTTGCCATCTTTGAGTGCCCGACTCATCCCCACGCGACGCATCTTCTCTCCTCTCCTTTACCTCCGCCTTTGGAACTTATCTCCGTTCCGCACCTGCAAAAAAAATTTCTTCTGAAAAAGAAAGGAGAGCCATTTTTCTGCTCTCCCCCTTTTCTCTCTCTTTCTCTTATTATTATGAATTGTTATCAGCGGCGCCGATGCCGGTGTCGGCGCGCAAGCGTAGTAGTAACCGCAGCAATATATATATATATTTGTATGCAGGGCCTGACCAAGGGCAGAGAGTCCATGAGCTGTCGAGAAAAAAAGAAGAAAAACATCATGATGAGGGTTACCTCTTACCCCTCTTCCACCTACAGCTGCCCACACAAACTTAAGTTTCCCGATGCGGTGCGTGGGACTACGAGGGAAGCGAGAGAGAGAGAGATAATGTATAGGGAGCAAGCGAATGGGAGAGCACACCGGCTTTGATAGGCACCGCAAAGTGTGTCGGTGGGGGTAAGTGAGAACAGAAAGAAGGCGTATCACCCGCCAAGAGCACCGCATGCACCAACACACACACACGCACAGCAAATATGACCCACTGAGCAGAGAAACCAATGGCTACAACCAAAAATCAGCGCGTAAAGAATTCGAAGGAAAAAAATATCACTTTTGGAAACCCCGAAAATTAATAAATACTTTCGTAAAAAGGAAAGGCAGCGTGGAGTCGCATTCGTACTGGGTTGGCGTGCAGGCCTACGTACCCGATAAGAGGAAAAGATCGTCCCGAAGGCGAGGAAATCGCGAAAAGGGAGGGTGAAGGAGGGAGGAGTAAAGGTCGTTTCGTTGCGCATTCTCTCTGCTCAAGTATTTCCCATGTGGGACTCTTCGTTTCGTCGTCTTTCCCACGGTTGCTTTGATAATCCGCACAAGCATATACACAGGCTCGCTCCGAGGTAGAGGGAGAGAGAGAGAGAAGGAAGGAGGCATCCCATTTTTCATGAGGGGTGCACCACAGTCATGAAATTCCACCTTGACATACATATATTTAAATAGTTCAACACAACCTTTCGCAGAGCCACAACTAAGGTGAAGAAAGGAGGACTCACATCCTCGCCCCCCAGGAGATTGAGGCGACTGTCGTCTCAGCGGAGGAATACAAAAAATAGCAGCATTCAAAAGGGAGTGGGACGGAGAAAACGAGGGTGTGGCGCGCCTGTTCTGCGCCGAGTCAGCCCCATACGGCACCGCGGAAGTCATGATACCGTGCTTATCCTCCTCACCGTCACCGCCATCGTTGTGGAGCATTGCACGATGCCCCTACGCCCTCTTCCCCCCCCTTCCCTGTACTCTTGGAATTACGCGCACACACACGCAAGAAAGAGAAAAAAGCTTCCGTTCCGTGCGACTGCCTCACGCAGCCATGTGCAGGTGGCCCTCCTCATCGGTGCGAAGGGCATACGAGCGCCACCAGCAATAATAAAATGCAGCGGCCGATAAGAAAAAGACGAAGACGTGGCCAAACGGGAAAATGTGATCGCCGCTGATGGACCACGCAAAAAGGGGTGCGGAGAAGAACGGAACGATGCCGCGCACGAGCGCACCGCAAGACTGATTGATGCCCATGATGGAACCGACGTGCCCCGGCGGGGCGGAGCGGGCAGTGAGCATCGTGTTGAGGCTGTAGCACCACGAACAAAAGATCTGCCGCGTTGCCGTGCTCAGAAAGACGAGCACATATACAAAAAAGGAAGCAGGTAAATAGGAGAGGAGCGGCAGCATCCCGACGGCAGAGCCGCCCACCAAGACACCCAGCCGGAAGAGGCCCATCTTATTTTTGTAGTGGCGCTCCACAATGCGGAAGAGGATGTTGGCCAGGAGACAGGGAACGCTGTTGGCCAGAAGGATGTAGCTCACTTGGCTGGTAGAAAGTCCAAGCCCACCCACGGAGACGGTGGCCACCGCCCACAACGGGAAGCAATCCCGTCCCACCATCTCTGTTGCACACAGTACCATATACTGAGATAGCATAAAGCGGGTTGGGGGGAGCTGAAACGCCTGGCGATACCCAAAATGGGTCACGGCCATCACGTCCCCTTCCTCGTCATCCCCGGTGAGAACGGAGGAAGCAGCGACGGCGTCCCCACCAGCGGGTACGGCATCGGCATCCTTCTTGGTGTCGCTGCCCTTCCCCGATTTGACATTCGCCCGTACGCCACCGCCCCTTGGCGATGCGGTTTCGTCTTCCCTTTCTTTTCTGGTGGAGAGGGAGGCGATGGAGCCCTGCTCGGAATGCCGTGGCGACGGGCCAACGCTTTCGTGTCTATCGGGCAGGTTGGGACTCCGGTAGTGCTCCCGGATGGGCACCACCACGAGTTCCTCCACGACAATGTGGTCGTAGCGCCGATCATCTTCGTGTGCCACCGGCGAGAACGACGGGATGCCAGCGCAGCCAGTCGTCAAGGGGCACGCGCCTGGTTTCGTCGCCGCTGCTGTAGGGGCGGCACCAGCAGGGCCGGTGGACATCGATGCGGGCTGCTCGGCATCCCTTGTGCCTTCTGCTACCGACGTACGTGCATCAGCGATGCCCTTTGCGCCCAACTCCACCACCTCCTCGTCTTCGTATTCGATCGGGGGTGGCACAAAGAATTTAGTCTTGTATAGCATGCAGGGATAGATGTACTTCATAAAACCTGGCAGCGGCTGAGCTTTGTTATTCGACTCCAACACGAAGAAGGTGCATACGAGCATACCCAAGTTGGTGTACAGGAAGATGACGAGACTGGGCAGGAAGGCCGGGTGATTCCCCAAGAAGCTGCCTTCCTTCACATGCGCCCACGCCAACCCTTTCGAGTGTACCGGGTCGTAGAGCAAACCACCAAGCGTGGGGCCGACGAGGTAGCCGAAGGCGCTGCAGAGGGTCAAGAAGGCAAACCCACCGCCTTGGTTGGTCCGATCGGTGATGTCGGCCATCATCGTCTTGGCCACCAAGATGTTGCCGTTGAAGAGGCCGTGCAGGAAGCGGAAAATCGCGCACATCCACACGTTGGTGCTGAGCCCAAACCCCAACATCATCAACCCGCTCGTGAAGAGGCCGCTGATGATGGGGAAGCGACGCCCGTACTGGTCGCTAATCCATCCCCACATCTTCGCGCTGATCACCTGGCCCAGCATGAACATGCCAACGAGAATGCCGGAGTAGTACCCGGCCTCGTTCACCGGGACATCGCGAAGAAAAGCCACAAACGGCCCCACAAATGGCATCAGCATGGTGGAGCACACACTTTCGTTGACGAGGACGAAGGTCATGGCCACCAGTTGCTGGGTGGGGAGTGGGGTGACTTTGGCTTTCCGCACACGCGGTGCCGCAGGCTCGGCCACATCTTCAGAGGGCGAGGACTGCATGGAGGTGGGTGAACAAATGATAACAAGAGGGGAGGGAGGGGAGGCGACAAGGAACAAAGAAAGAAGGAGCCGTCTCTCGATGCGGTAAAAAAGCAACCACCGCAGCAATGGATGAGGAGAGAAGAGGAAGCGTAGCGTGGAGGAAGATGAGGAGGGGTGGGGGGGGGCAGGAAGAAAGCGGTGAGGAGGAAAGGGGAGAGAGGCCTCCCAAAACAATTAATTATTGATGCTAAGGAAGGCACAGTTTTCTCCTCCCAACTGTTTTTTTTTTACAAATCCCCCTCCTCGATGTTGCGTGTGGTTCTCCTTCTTCAGCGTGAGACTTTCTACCGCTGCCTCTATCTCTCTTCGCCTCTTTTGAGACACACACACACACACACACACACACACACACACACACTAAATCACAGAGGAAACGTGTAGAAAGAGAAGGAGATGGGGAACGGCGAGAAGGCGAGCGTATACGCGTGCAAGAGCTACTACGAGGGGGAGGTGAGAGGAGTGCGGGAGGTAATGATGCGTTAGCGGTGTGTGCGCGTGTGCGGCAGAGAATGCGTTACGTATATATTCAGATAATGATAATAGTGAGGGGGTGAGAGAGCGGAGAGGGGGCGGGAAGGAGAGGGATGCGCGGAGCGTACAGGTTGAGGTGGTGGTGGGCAGATCTGCAGTGCAGGAGCGGCTCCCACGGGGGTGGGCGAAGGAAGGACGGATGCAGCAGAGGGACCTCCTCAAACCCACCGGTATGCACAGACACCCCCCTTACATTCATTTTCTAGCAAGCATGAAGTGAGTGTAGAGTTGGGGACGCTCGGAGAATAATAATAACATGGTACTCTCCTCAAGAAGTGACGAAGAGATGAGGGGGAGAGAGAGAGAGGAAGACGTGATTTGGGACAGGACAACCGACGGCGTAGACTTGACTTTTGCCTCCATTCTTCCATTTTTATAATTTCAACATGCTCCCCTCTCCCCCCGGTAATGTATGGTTATATTGCAGTGCATTGACTTCTGTTGCACGTATCGTGGAAGCTGATGTATTTCTCTTTCTTTTCTCTTCTCTCCACAGCGACGGCCTCTCACTCCGATACCCGCGGTGGCAGAAACGAGGACAGGAGAAAGCTCAGCAGTAGTGGCAGACACGTCAGCCAAAAAGACGAAGTGAAAGTTGAAAGGAAAGGGGTGCGCGGTGCCGTTGAGGGACCACGCAAAGATGTGTGGGATGATCAGCATCGTCACCATGCGAGAGGAGGACGCGACGGACTGAGCGATACCGTTCACGCCGCCGGCGTACTCGTCCGGCGCACTACGCTTTACGTGCATAAAGATAATCGAGTAGCTCCACGAGAGTCCAAGTTCGCGAACTGACGTTACCGCGGCGGTTGCGTAGAACATCGTGGTGTCATCGTGAATGTACGCACAGCACGGTGTCAGCATCGAGGTGACACACCACAGCAGCACAGAGAAATCCCACAGCGGCCGGGTGGCACCGCCGAGGGACTTGAGAGCCCAGCTGAACACCAGATTCACCGCGACGTATACAATGGAGGAGATGCAGAGGAGGACGCCGATGTCCGAGGGGGTGAGGCCGAGTCCCTCTTTAGCCCGGGCCGCAATGGCCCACAGGGGTACGATCTCGAGCAATGCACTTTCGGTCGACGCAATGCACATGTAGAGCAACATCACCGTACGAGATGTCGTCAGGGTAAAGGACTCCCGGTACCCGAACTGCTTCAGCCGTGCCGCTACTGAAGCGGTCGCTGCGGCAGGATCTGAGGGCTCGAAAGAGAGACCGACATTCCTACTATCGACGCCGTTGGCCACACCTACGTGCAGCGGTGCCATAACGGAGAGCTTCATCGGAGAAGAGGTCGCCTCGTGGCGGGCCTGAGGCTGTTAGGGTGCCGCACTTCCACTTTCGCCCCAATTCTGGACTTGACGAACATGAAACATGTGAAGAAGGGGGGTCGGGCTGAGAGGGACGACAAGGGTGCAAGCATCCACCGCTTCTGCTTTCTCGACTAGTACCGCCACGACCGCTGTACTTCTTTGTGAGCTCAGCAGCGGTGATTGCGTCACCATGACTCAACGCCCCTTGCGTTGTCGCGGGGAAGAGAGTGGCACACGTCCTTCTTGGCAGGTGCAAACACGTATCTAGGGTAAGAAGGCGCCCATGATGATCTTCTCCTGCCCTGGCAGCGACAGCCTCCGCCTGCTGAGCATAACCGCCCCCTTCCTCCTCTTCGTCATCGTCGAGGTCATCATCGGCCACGGCCAACCCCTTCACCCCCCTCCCTCCACTCAGATGCCCCCGCCACCTTGCACGAAACGAGTTGTCCGGCGACTACCTGGTGAAGATGATGCAAAAAGAAATAAGAAAGGGTTGACGGGACGCCGATTTGTCTCGGATAACCCTCGTGTGATCACCATCAACGTGGCGAGGGAAAAGAGACTGATCAGCACACAGGGCAGCAGAGCAGAATGTTCAATGAAGATGTTCGCGTCGTACTTCGTCACACCAGGAAATAGCCACGGGCCCACCACCGAGTGGCGCATCGGATCGTAGAGCAGTCCGCCCAGAGCGGGCCCCACGACGGAGCCCGCCCCCCTCCCCGAGAACATGCTGATCGCCGCAAAGCCGACCCCCCTCTGTTTCCTTGTCGGTGGTATCCGCCATCACGGTCTTCGCCACCAATACGTTCCCGTTGGCACACCCGTGCACAAAGCGGGCGACGACGTAAAACGTGAGGTTTGGACTCATACCGAAGAATGTGGAGACGATGGCGTTGACGAGAAGCCCGAACTGAATCAGGGGCTTCCGCCGCACCCGATCGCTCGCCGTCCCCCACAACTTCCCCGTCAACATCTGCCCTAGCTGGAAGACGGAGATGAGGAGACCTGACGTGTAGCCTGCATCGTTTGGTGACGAGTGCGTCAGGTGTGCCACAAACAGCCCCACAAGCGGCATCATGAGCGTCGCAGAAAGTGACTCCGTGACGAGTACAGCAGACAGGATCGCCATGCGATTTGATGTCAAAGGAAGTCCCTCCACCCTTCTCTCATTTGGGAGGCATCGTTGGTGTGACGATGTTTCAATACCCCTTTTCAGTTTTTCAGAGTCGTCTCTTCATGGAAAAGAAAGCGCGCGGTCGCGCGAGAGAGAGGCGAGTGCTGAGGCTCGTCTGGGACAAACAGCAGCGGTAGCAGCGAAAGAAAAAGATGGTGAGGAAACGAGGGTTGGAGGGGAGGGGGAAAGGAGAGTCAGCTGTGTTGCCCACTCCATCGACAAACGGCAGTGAACAACATCAAACACACACACACATACTTATATGTATATATATATAGAGAGAGAGGGAGAGAAAGTGAAAGAGAAGCTATTCTGCTCACCCTTTTCGCTTACTTCGATCGTCGTATGCTCAGGAGAAGGAGAAAGAGGATGGAGAGGAGAAGGGGTGGTGGTGGGGAGTTCTTCTCTCCTCTCCTGCTACGCTTGTTTTAAAAAAATATATTTTGAGGCAAGGCTAATGCCATGCGAACGACAACAGAGAAGAGAATTCAGAGCAGCGGAAAAAAGGGGGCAGCAGTGTGCCGCCCTCTCTCGTATTTTTTTTCTTTTGAATCATTCCCCCCCTTCCCCTCTGCATATCGGTAGATGGGCAGCCGTCACAACGGAGGGGAAAGTGAGGCCGCAAAGCAACCGCAGCATCCGAAAAGCAACGGCGAGAGGAGATACAGGGTAGATGGTGTGTTTTGTAGGTAGGGTGGTGGCAGTGACTGGTAGTGGTATGGACAGGGGAGCGCATGGGCAGCAGGAGAAGGAAATCTATGTATCACATCCAACACTCAACACACACACACACACAGCACTATCGCATCGTCACGATAGGAGCGGAGTGGTGTTCCGTCCACTTCCGCCTCGCTCCTTCTTCTTCGTCCTCGGATAGAAGAGATGGTGGTGGTAGAGAGAGAGCTACGCATATCTATCCATCGTGATGAGTGCTTCTTCGAGAAAATCTATTGATACACAGACGCACGCGCCTCATAATGCCCTCCACCTCGAAAGCCGAAGCACAAGTTGAATAGATCAACGCGGAAGAGAAATCAAGGCGAGGGAGAGAGAACATGCTTGTGCGGGTATGCAACAACACTAATACATATATATATATATATGTATAGGAAACACATCTGAATAGCAGTTCATCCACGATCACCATGGGACGATACTGGGAGTGCTTGCGTGTGTGCTGGGTGCACCGACCGCACAACCAAAATTCTCTTAAGCCACGCGCCTTCGCAGTCCTCTCCTTCAGCTCTTCCCTCCTTCCTCCATACATAGGGAAAGCCGACGAGAGAGAAACGTGAGACCTGTACCAGAGGAGGCCATCACGGAGGCACACACATGCGTCGAAGCGCAGCAGCCAATTCCCCAAGCGAGCTCAACGGAGAGAGGAGTACCCCACTGGTTGCATCGGTGCCATCAGTGGGCGGGTTGGGTACCACACGTAACGGCCAAACGCTTGACGACTCCTCACCGCTGGCGCTGTTCAAGGCAGTGGCAGGCTGAGGCAGCACCGCGGAGAGGGTGGTAGATCGTGGCATCCTACACCACTCTCGCTCGATACGTCGCTGTGGCTTCAGTGTAGCGAGGAGAGTCATGGTGGCTGCTGGACGGGCTTCTGCTGCCTCAACAGCACCAGAAGCAACAGGCGGGATGCATCGCACCCGCTTCAGTGGCTGCAGTAGAGAGGAGGAAGAAGAAGAGGAAGAGCTTCTTGTACTGCACTTGGTGGACCCTACCGCTGCGCTTGCCAGCGCCGCAGCCCGCTCTCCATCGTGCCTGACTATTTCACGAGGAATACACCTGTCGAGCAGTTGCATCAGCTGCGCGGGACGGCGTGCCAGGGCGTTGGTAACCTTCTCCTCCTCCCATCCGATAGCCTTCCGCTTCTTCGGATCGGCCCCACCCAAACCGAAGCGTATCGCCTTCGTAATGTTCGGCGTGAAGGCGTAACGGGATGACAAAGCTGTGAGCACCTGCCGCTTAGCGTCCTCAGAGGTGTACTCCGAAGCGTACACATCGAAGGAGAGCATCAAGGGTGTCAGAGGCGGCGTGGCCGTGGTACTTTCCGATGGTGGCCGCGATCGGGCCTGGCGAGGAGTCGCCACGCTGGACTTCACGAATGTGGAGGCGTGCTTGTTGCCGAGCGCGTTACAGACCCATGTGAAGGCCGTGTAGGTAGCTTGCCACAGAGTACAACCTTCCTGCTCCCCTTCCTCTTCCCCCACTTCCCGCCCCTCCCACGGACGCGGCCCTCCTTCGTGTGACACGGGCGAGTCTGCGGTGGGCGCTACCTGTACCGATTCCAGCGCCAACACAAGCGGCTTCGTCTTCCACTCCGTTGCCGCGGTTGCAACGGGCGGCTCCGCGTCGACGTAGGCCTCGCAATTCGACGTTGGAGCCATCACCAGAAGTAAAGGAAAAACATCTCGGGCGAGGCCCACCGGTGTCGGTGCATGACGGCATCGCTTCTTCTCCTCCTGCCGCGAGCCTTCACGGTGGTGCGGGTGGCAGCGATGATAGAGGCGCAGCCCTCCCGAGAGGAGATACACAAAAGGGTCGTTTGTGCGGTGGCAACGCAAGACGGGCGGTGCTTCCCCCTCGAATACAATCCGACGTGCTTCTGGGGCACGTGGTAGTTTCTCCGTCTGTGAGAGCGCAAGTTGTTCCATGACGCTAACCACGTGGCGTAGGCGCTGCTGCTCTGCTGCAACTGCATCCAACCCGCTCGCTTCTATCTCCCTATCAGCAGCGTTGCCATGGGCGGTCTCACGAGTGGGCGGCGTCTCGGACCTCTCCGCCATGTGGCCAAAATGAGCATCCAGCAGCACGCGCGGCCAGCAGCACGCATGATGCGCGTTGTAGAAGTCCGCATAAAACTTTAGGTCTCGCACCGTTAGCCAAAAGAAAGGGGCTCCCTGGCGGCCATCGCCGCTGTCGGTGGCGGAGAGCAGGTGGCTATTGTGTCGGTAGTGATGGTGATGCACTTCCCAACGGTTCGGTGGTGCGTAAGGAATGCCGTGAAAGGCACACATATCTCACAAAAATGTACTGATGTAGAGAGTGAGAGGCCTTCTATTTTAGGCGTATTAGTCAACACACACACATACATCACCCCTTCCTTCTTACCTGAGCTATTCTATACGCTTATAGGTATGTATGTATATCTATACTCGGGCAGGTAGTGCCTGTGCGCCACCAAGTTGTGTGTGTGTGTGCGGGGAGGGGAGGAGGAGCAGAGGTGGAGCAATGGCGTGGTACTTGCAGATTGGAAAGCCAAGACGAAAGAAAGCATCTCCACCGAGAGATGGCGCGAGTAGCATGGGTTCATTGAGCGGGTAACAATTTTGTCCTTTGCTCCCTCTGTCTCCACACTCTCAAAAAGGCGAGGAAGAGACGGAAGATGCGCCGTGATCCTGCGAGGATAGAACGTATTGCTCGGGGGGGGGGGGCGCTGCTGCCGCCGCCGCCGAGCGCACAAGAAGGATTGAAACAACAGCAACAAAATATCGAAGAAGTGAAGAAGAAGTTCAACAATCTTCACCGGTAAGCTTCGGTGGTTGGTCGCTGCATACAAGATCTCTCTCTCTCTAGCTGTACAGGGTCGCTGCTACTCGTGTCTTCACACTTTCGTTGAGCGTCTGGCAGTTGCCCTGTGCCCCTCTCATTTGCGAATGCGGAGGAGCAGCGGTGGAGAGAAGAAGAGAGAAGAGAAGGCGGCCATGAGGCTGTTGTTCTTCTTCCTTTCCCCCCCTCCTCCCTCCACTACTACCCCAATTGGAAAGAATGAGCGTGCTTTGTTCTACTCCGAAAACTGCTGTGCCGCCCTCCGCGCGATAATCTTTGCAGCTCGTCGAACCTCATCCATCGTTGTGTGGCGACCGGTGGAGATGCGCAGCGTACCGATGGCCCGATCTAAGTTCACGCCCACCGCCTTCAACGGGTCGGAGACGACGAGGTCGGCCCCGTCCTCACCCGCCGTAGAATGGCACGCGGAGCCGGCGGAGAGGCACACCTCATCGCCGATCGCGAGAATGAGTCGTTGGGCGGAGATGTAGGTGACGGGTGAGCCCGTCTTCTTGTTCGGCACTTTCTTGAAGAGGGCGCAGTTGAGTGTGTTGGGCAGCGAGGTGGCCACCGCACCATTGATCACGAGGTCCATGTCGTGTGCCGCTAGTTCGACCTGCAGCACCCGGATGAGCTCATCACGGGTTCGACGCATCACCGCTGCAAAATGGTCGAGGTGTGCGCACGCGTAGTGCAGCGCCTCCGCCAGGCCCGCCGCGAGCAACACATTTTCGGTGCCGGGTCGTACCCCACGCTCATGACCAGCTCCCAGGAGAATATTATGGATGGGCACTCCGGGTTTGACGTAGAGCGCCCCCGCCCCTTTGGGGCCGTAGAATTTGTGGCCACACACCGATAGAAAGTCCACGGCCACCTCCTGCACATCCACCCGTACCTTGCCGAGCGACTGGGCCGCATCCGTGTGGAACAGGCACGCCTCGCCACACAACTCCTTGACTGTCCGGCAGAGCTCCGCGATGTCGTTCACCGCGCCAATTTCATTATTCGCGAACATGACGGAGACCAGCGCCACAGCGTGCGGGCCGTCTGGCAGCTCAGTCAGGGTCTTCCGCAGCGTTGCAGCGTCAAGGCGGCCTGTCTGCGGGTTCACCGCGACCCGAAGAGTGGACAGTCCCGCCTGCTCTGCCCTGGCATGGGCGGCGTCTGCAGCACCACCCCCTCCGTTAGGCCCGTTGATGAAGGTAAGAACCTCCGCCACGGCTGGGTGCTCTACATTGGTCGAGATCACATACCGTCGGTGGGGGTGCTTTCGACGGAGGGCGAGGGTGCCACCAAGGATGGCCAAGTTGTTGCTCTCCGTACCGCCTGATGTGAAGATGATGGCGTCGGCGGAGGGGGCGTGGAGTGCGTCCTGCACTTTCCTCCGTGCCACCTCGAGCTCGTACTTGGCGGCGAGGCCGTAGGGGTGAGTGGAGCTGGGGTTCCCCCAGACTTTATGCACACGGCATATTTCGTGCCACGCCTCTTCGCAGAGTGGCGTAGTCGCGTTGTTGTCGAGGTAGATGGGCAGCGGCTCCGTCACCGGAAGCGGCTGCGGTTTACGCTTCTTCAGCGGGGGCCCTTGCGCATTACACATACTGCTGCTCCCCTCCCAAAGTCACTAAAAATAAGAAATTTCAGCAGCTGCGCCGTACCTCCTCCCTTTCCTCCCGTCTCCCTCTCCCCCCCAAATCCAATAGAATCAGGATCGCTCCACGAAGTGGGGAGTGGTGGTGGTGCTGGTGGTTGGAAAACGCGGACTTCAAACAGGAAAAGCCTCAAGAAGGCGAAATCGAAAGGGAAGGGGGAGGGGAGGGATGATGATGGAAATCATTCACGCGAGTGTGCTGTGATTCGTGCTTGCGGCTGCATGCCTCAGGTGCGGGGCCATCGCGCCTCCTGACGCGTCCTCGATGATGGTGGAAGAGGAAGAAGGAGAGCTGACGAGAGCACAAGGGTACCGCCCCTTCCCTTTTTTTTTGTTGTAAAAGGCACGTTCCTTTTCGATCTTGAGCCTTTCGCAAATAATTCTCTCGTTTGCCTCACTTCCGCCCCTCTCTCGCTTTTCCCTTCCCTTGAAGAGAGGCCGAGGAAGACGCATGGGTCGTGGATTTCTCTCTGTTTTGCCATGGATGCGCACAGGCTTCTGAACACACACACACACACACAATCACAACAACGACAGCAATGGGGGGAGGGAGGGCGACGGGCCTTCGGGCGCTACCAACTCCATGTGGTGAAGACATAAGAAGAAGCCCCGTAAGAAATGAGAAGAGGTGACGCACACCGGGTGCACATGCAGGGCTCTCCCCCTCCCCCTCCCTCATTTCCACCATCACTCAAAGCTCCGGGAAGGGACGGATTACCTTAAGAAAGACACCGCCCAGCGATGTGACATGACAGCTACAGCATGCATGAAACAACACACGAAAATGGAGTGGGATGTACACACACATACATATATATATATATATATATATATATATATTGTTGCTCGTCTCCTTCCTCTTCCTCTCCCGTGCCACTTCCGTAACACCCACTCTCTCCTGGCAAGGTGCATTGACCGAGAGGAAGCGCAGGAGAGGACCAGAGGTGGAGTGGCTTTCCCCTCCATTTTTTCTTGTGCGTCTCTTCATGCCCTCGTCCCGAACCACCTCGACACTTCCCAAAATACACGTGAAGCCTCCTGACGTCTCCGTGTTTCTGGAAGGCCCCCTCTCCTTTAGTTCCTTTACAGTAGGGAAATACAACGACCACACCAAACGAGACAAACATCACCACGAACCGACACGCTCCCCATCGCCACACCAAATGCCCATGCTGCATTCTGGAAAACATGCCCTCAGATAGATCTGTATATGCGTAAGTATACATGTTGCAAGGCGGTGAGCCCACCTTTTTTTTTCGTCCGTGTGTGTGTGTGTGAGTGAGAGAGAGGGTGCCAGCGAGAGACACTCTCTGTTGCTCTGTTGGTCGATGTTAAGAGGCGCTACGGGGATGAACACACACACACACACACACACAGAACGAAGAAGTGGGGCGCAGAGGAGGGGGGGGGGGTACACAACACTTGAGAGGTCGGAGGGAAAAGAGCAACGACGACGACGACGAAGAAGAAATTACAAACTCCGTCACTTATCATGATTCAACACACGCACACAAAAATGTGCCCTCCCCCCCCACAGATGAGAAAAGCGTGTCAATGCTCACAAAGACGCCGATGCAGACAGGTTGACCTCGCGGGGGAGAGGGAGGGGGACGAGTTTCTACGGAGGACGTGACCATTATGGGCTAAGGGGCTTTCCAGGTGAAGCTCCATGCGCGAGAGGAAGAGGGAGCTAGGCGCTGGGTAATGCGTGTATGAGTGTGGGTACCCCACCAGTGGTAGCTGATCCGCCCACCACCGCTCTTTTCTGTGATGCCTCCTCCTCGGTTCGACTCTCCTCCTCTCTTTTTCTTTGCTCTCTCCGCCCTAAGGCTCACTTTCGGTAAGCCGCGGAGAGTCATCTACGCCACCTCCATCTCCTTGCGTACTTGGCAACCGCCCCCCCCCCTATCCCATGCTTATTGGTCATCGAAGAAGAGCGCATCGAGCTCCTCCTTCACTCTCTGCGTGCTGACTGAGGGCAGCTCCGCTGCCACTTCAGCCAGCATCTTTGGCACTTCGCTTCGCACCATCTCCTTTGGTGTGTTTTCCAGACATAGAAAGCTCAAGGTACCGTCCACGGAGGCGAAGGATTCGGAGTGCATGGGGATCTGCGTCAGGAGAGTCCGCAACGCAGCGATCAGACCGGCATATGAAGGCGAAGCAACATCTTCCAACCGGCTCTTCTTCCGCACAGTGGAGTTGTTTCGGTCATACATGTCTGCCAGTTGTTGCTCATAGGAGTCGGCGTCGCTGTCGTCCTTACTGTCACTGCGCGTACTTGCCTCGTCCTTATCATCGTCATTCGCTCCTAAGAATGGGTCATCAGCGGTGGAGTGCGGACCGTTGTAGCCGCCTTGGAGGTTTAGGTCTCGGTCAAGGCGACTGCGCTTCGATCCGAGATTCTCGGCTCGCTGGGCGGCCTTGAGCGCTGCCTGCCGCAGAAGATCATCGCGTTCGGCCTGCAGTTTCGCTACAGAAGCACCAGTAACGTGGTCCTGGAGTTGCGTTTCTAGCTGAAGCTGTTCTGCCAGCGTCATAGGGCGGCCCTCCTTGACACGTCGTCTCATCTCCCTCTCCCGCATATCGTATTCTTCTCGCACAAACTCTTCCTGGATAGTGCGTCCCTTCCGTGGCCGCGCCCAGTCGATGGAGGGAATAGAGTTGTCGGCGTAGGGCAAATTGCGCTCGCGGTTTTGTAGATCGCGTTGGCGGCGCTCTCGGGCGAGGGCCACCTCGATGGACACTGCCTCGCCGATGCGGGCCGTAAGGTGCTTCTCTGGCACCACGGAGGTGACGACGGCGTCCATCGACATCCCTGCCTTCCCCACCTTTAACGGTTCCCCTAACAAGTGCAGCGTCGGCTCCTGCGACGGCAGCAGCGTCAAGAGATCTCCTCCTACGTGCAGCGTCAAGGAGCCATCACTCCAGCGCACCATTCGAGTATTACTCGAGGCCCCTG
Source organism: Borovskyia barvae (assembly GCA_030849085.1). Classification (NCBI taxonomy): domain Eukaryota; phylum Euglenozoa; class Kinetoplastea; order Trypanosomatida; family Trypanosomatidae; genus Borovskyia; species Borovskyia barvae. The sequence goes on along the minus strand of JASAOM010001109.1, from coordinate 241,176 downwards.
CGTCCCCAACACTCCACCTCAGCACATTGCTGGGGGTGTACAGCATAAATTTATTGCTCTCCAGGTAGGCACAATTTGACGGGTCACACGGTCGAGGATCCGCGTGCAGCGTCTGCCGATTTGGAAATATTGCTGGCATATCCAGCAGCCACGAGGGCGACGCCGCCGTTTCATGGTGGTCTTCCCAGCCTGGCGGCAGCGAGCTCTCCAGTAAGGTGAACGGCACGCACGGGTCGGTCCGCAGCACGTCCGCGGCGGCGGCGCCAAAATAGCGGGCCCCTTCCTCATACACCAGCATCTCTCTGTTCGCCTTCATCTCGCGCGTCAGAGCGTCGACGCCGTGTCGCTCCTCGGCAAACAACTGCACATCATCTTCGCGTACGGCACCACCGAAGAGAGCGAGCAGGATGGAGCGCGTATCGAGAAGACCCGGGTCCTTGACTGCCGCTGCCGCCTCTTCCGTCTCTTCTACTTGGAAGATGGGGCCGAACAGCGCCTGCATGTTGAGCATAGCTGCAGAGGCTTTTACACTACCACCCGTTAGGTCTAACATTGTGTCTTCCTCAAAACCGTTGGCTGTGGCAGCGGCCATGGGAGACGTTGCCGCCGGAACCTGTGGTGGCGAGGTTCCCATGGCTACCGCCTCCGGAGATGCCATGTCTCCGATCCTGCGGTGTGCGAGGGGGAAGGGGAGTGGTCTTGGGGGAGGGAGAGAGTTTGGGAGGCTGAGGAGAGAAGTGAGGAGAAGATCAGTAGAATGAGAGCGAATGGAGGAGGAAGCATAGAAGGCAGCGCAGAGCCCCGCACAGGTACACCAGCTAATACTCACCATAGTGAATGCCCGCTGCCTCCAAACAGGACAGAACTACCGCCAGAGAGGACACCAAAAGGCTGATTCGGCACGGTGGAGCGAAGCAACGCAGGGTGCAACAAGAAGAGGAATGCATGCACGAAGCATATGAGAAAAGCAGAGATGAAGGAGTTGAGGATATTGCCCCCCCCCTCCGCTTCGTCAATGATGGCGCCACGGCACATCTGACTGTTGCGCAAAAAAAAAGACCAACGACAGCAGCCGTGTCATGACTCCCAAGTATCTTCTCAAGGCGCGCCCTCACCAGAAGCGAAGATATCACGCATCCATAGCAGCAAGAGAGGGGATTGATGATAGACAGAGCAGAATGCCTATCCTTGCCGGAGAGAAGAGAAAGGACGAGGGGGGTGAAGGTAAAACCTGGCAGAGCCTCAATTCTTTATGCTTAAAGCGAAGTGCACAGGGGGTGCGTTGGGGGGGGGCTGAAGGGAAAGAGAGAGAGAGAGAGACCCTCCCGTGTTAAGGTGAGTGGGTCCGCCAACGAGCCGTACATGGAGCAAAACACATGACACGCACCAGCGTATTATCCACCGAAAAAAAAGGGAAGAGGGAGGAGCTCGATGGAGGCCCTTCTCCTCATGGACCGTGTGAGGAGTTACCCTCCCTTCCCCCCGCCTCCCATCTCCTTTTCCCTCGATAGTTTCGTTCTCTTGCGTCTCATCTGTTTTTTCTTTTCGGTTTGCTGTCCGGTCCTTTCCTCCTCCTCCTCCCCAATGTCGTCCTCCCTTTAGTGTTTGGTTTAAACGATTGCTGATTTTTGGCCTCAGAGACCTTCGCCTCCTCTCCCCCTTCCCCCTCACATTCGATGAGCTTGCGTTGCATCTAGAGATAGGGAGGGGAGGGGGGGGACCATGTACGACTGCGAAGCGCGCAGGGGTGAGGAAAATAACCGAAGGTCCTGTGTGATCCACGTGCATCGCTCTTGTCCTTTCCTTTCTCGCTGGACGGGTTTCCTCATCGTAGCTGAAGGGAGGGCATCCATGCAAGAAAAAAAATAAGAAAGAGCACAGATAAATAGCAGAGTACCCAGCCGCTCTCTCTCTCTCTGTCTCTCTCTTTCGCCACCGTGGAGCAGATTACATTGCCGTGAAAGCCTTCGTCCTTCCTTTTCACTCGAGCATCGCAAAAAGAGACTCCTACACAGTCGAATGGGTACACCCCTCAAAACAACAACAACAACAACAACCACACGTTTCATTGGTGCAGATCTTCATTTCGTATTTGGGCGCGGACCTTTACGCGACGTTTTTTCTGCTCCCACTTCTTAGAAAGGGCATCGTTCACCGCCGTCCCCCGCTCCAGCATCTTTCCTTTCCGCTTTGCTTGTTTACGCGTCATCTGCCTTTTACGTGTACGCACGGGGGCTTCGATGACGAGATTGCCGACGATACGCACTGCCCGTTTCACCGCGGCATCCGTGGCCGCTTGCTCGCCAGAGGTGCTAACATGTGGAGCAGCAACCTGTGTGGCTGCCTCTTCATTTAGCTCACCGTTGAGACGCGCCATCTCGAGATCGACCTCGTCCTCCAGTTGATGAGCCTTCTCCTCGTTACGCCGCTCCAGCTCCCGCTGCGCTCGCTCCACTCGGCGCTTTTGCACCGTCTTACGATGGGCCCGCTTCTTCGCCATCTGCTTCAACTTTCGCACAAGTTTTGTCATCCTGACTGCTAAAATGGAGAGAGAGAGAGTGGGCACTGGTTCTGCAGAGTCGGACGTCTGTGTGTGTGTGTACGTGGCCCTCTTTCGCTCTATATCGGTGTATGCGCGTTCAAAAGAGAGGTGCTGACGCGTCACAGGTGGGGTAGGATGGGGCTACGCGAGAGCTCCCTCTTTTCTTCGTGTAATCCATAGAGATATCAAAGAAGACAAAGAACAACGGGAAGGAGAAGAAACGCAGGCGAATATATATATATATATATATAATTACGCATATATCCAATGAAAGAAGGGGAAGATGTGGTGGCGAGAGGCGTCGAGGAGGTATGCGAAAAAAAGAAGAGGCTCAAGACAAAAGCCTGGAGATGGAAGACACAAGGTAGCCGGCTATCTTCACCAGCCCCTTGCCCCCCCCCCTCCCCACTCCAAGATGCACAGAGGCGGGCGAGAAGGATTCCTTCTCCTTCTTGCGTCTGAGGCTCCTCAGGGTTCAGTGAAGAATTCACCTGGGGGACGTTCCATGGAGGTGTGGGTGCATGTTTGGGTGTGTAAGGGCGAGGCACTTCCGCATGACGTGTTGCCGTAGTCTTCCCGTTCTCCCCCCTTCCTCTCTCTCTCTCTCTCGCATTTTACGACGTCTTTCGCACAAAGCAGAAGATGAACACACCCACAGACACAACCAGCGTCACCGCCACCATCACACGCACCACGGGCGATCAGAAAAAAAGTAATGCCGAAAAAAACCCCCGCATATACCGTTTCATGTTACGTCAGAGGACAAGACGCACAAGTTGGACGACTCCGTCTCCAGGTGCGTGAGGGAAGGAGGTGTGTGTGTGTGTGTTCCCGTTTCTCTTTTCAGGTTCTCCTTGCCCTCCGCAGGGAGGGGGGGAGGTCGCCCCCCCCCCCACCCCCCTCTTCTTGCGTTATTCAAAAGTAGTTGTCCGCCTTGAGAAATTTCCTCTTCTGCTTCTTCAGCCATGTGTTGTACAAGACCGCCGAGGTGTTGACAGCCCTTTCGGAGGATATCACGTGGACCGGCATGGACGGCATCACACGCAGAGTACCCGCCACGTTCAATGCCGCATTCGACGTCGACGGTGAAGCGGGCGGATCCTCTTCTGCGGAGATCTGCGGCATCTCTGCGTCCTCCACGTTGGCCACAGCCGCCGAGTTCGGGAAAGGAGGGTCATGCAGCACCGCATCCGCAAGGGTAACGCACCCCGTCACGGTGGCCATATCGGATGCACTGCTAGAGAAACTTTCGAGCAGCAACTCCACAAAGTGGAGACACGCATCGGGGTCTGCCTCCTCGAGACGGGCAAAGTTCTCCGCTAGTTTATCGAGCAGCATCGTGGTGGTGGGGAGGTCCTGCGAGAGCTGCCGTGTACGGTGTACCCGCTCGCAGAGGGACTCGTCCACGACGCTCTCCCTCACCGGCGGGGTGCGAGGCGGAAGGTTGGCCATCTCCGACGTGCAGCGCTGCTGGTAGTGGTGATGCAGGAGCGTAACGTCCTCCAAGGTCTCCCGAGTAGCTCTTGCTAAGGACGGCGCCAGCGACGGCTCCGCTGCCACGACGCCCTTGGATGCGACCGTGATTGCAGCCGCCACGCACTCACCACAACCGGGGGGCAGCTTGGAAGGAGAGAAAGCGTCGCGGTATGCCACCGGTATTTTCCAGGTGACGTTCTTCAGCGATGGCAGGCCAACCAAGTCACCGCTACGAGGACCCGAAGAAGGCGGTGAGGCAGAGGCGGCTCTCGTTGGTGCTGACGGCGGCAGATCAGGCTTGATAGAGCCAAGCACCGCTTCCGCGACGCTGATGACAGCTCTATTCTGTTCCAGACGGGCAAAGGAGTGGAACTTGGCGAATGCGTCGGCTGTACTCAACAAGACCAACTCGGAAGGGCGCTCTGCCGGTGATTCACGGAGACAGCTGCCGACGAGCTCAGCTACCGCTTCGTCTGTTTCTGCCCTGAGAAGAGCGTCGGGGAGACGGTGAAGGTTGCCGCGTAGCAGCCCCACCCACTCCGCGTAACTTGAAAAGGGGAGATCACCACCGCCGAGGAGGCAAAGCTGCCCAAGAAGGAGTCCAACCGCCCATACGTCGGGGCTCCCCAGCGCTGCACCGCCATTGGACTGCGCCAAAGCCATACCGTCCCAGTAGAGGAGCTCTCGCAGCTCCGGTGCGTAGAGATGCGTGCACCCCACTCCGGCAATGGTACCGCTGCCTTCCCCCATCGGTGGCGGTACCACCGCCCGTGTTGCGTCGTCGACTGCCTCGCCGCCACCACCCCCTTCTTCTACAATCTCCACAGCGCTCAAGGGCAGTCGCACCGATAGGGTACCTCTGTTTTGATCGAGGAACACACAATCCAGCGGCAGCTCGCGACAGACCAGATGCCCAACCGCATGCAGGGCGAGCAAGAGTTGTAGGAGCTGGAAACCAAATGCCATAGCGTCGCGCTGCGCCGTGACCCGGCCGGGAACAAGTCTCTTTGCTAGGACAGCATCGATGTAATCTGCAAGCGAGCAGCCTTCGACGTACTCCTCCACCACCACAAGTGCCGTCGTGGCTGCCGCTGGGGCCACCGCCGTCTCCGTTGTCGTATCGGCCGCCCTCGCTATCTCCCCGTCGCCCCCTTCGCCCGCGACACATTGGTCACGCAGCGGTGCGAGAGGCCGCATCGACGCTGCGGCCGTGGAAGACTCGCTGGAGTCCCTAAAGGTCAGAACAGGGGGGCTGCCAATCAGAGGGACAGAGAACACGTCATCCGTGTAAAAGGCATCGACGAGCGCACGCAGCAGCGGATGATGAACCCGCCGTCGCAGTCGCAGGTTCCGCCACACGAGTTGAAGTCGCGCGTCTTCCCAGGGCCCTCGTGCGGCCTGGAAGGAGGAGAGAAGAGGGATGTGTGTCACCAGCACCATCTCCGCTAACGCCTCCGAGCGGGGGTCGGCGGCGGTGTAGTCCGCCGCACGTGGCGGACGCTGGCGACGGGGGGAGAGGCACCGTGCCCGGAAGGTCGATGCTTGCGGGAAGAGCGCCCCATAGGAGCCTCGCTCGGTACGAAGCAGCCCATCCAGCTGATAGCCTCGACCGTGAGAGTCGAAAAACGTGCGCATGATGCCCCGCTCCCTCGCACATGCACACAAAGGTATATAAATATAAGGTGAGTCTGCGCGTGTGTAGGTAGATTTGGATGGGTTGAGAAGGGGGGAGGGGAAGGGGTCAAGGCATCAGCGCAGTGATCAGAGGTGATACTCTCGGGGGGATGTGGAGGAACGCATATGCACAGCGTCTGTGATGACTCCGCACCGCTACCACGACCACCCTCTTCGCAGGTTCGTTCTCCATGGGAGAGAGGAAGGTTGAGCGAACAGAAAGCGAAAGTACGAAGTAGAACAAAGATGGTAGAGGGAGAAGAGCGGGTGCAAGTGTGCGGACAAGAGAGGGTCGCCTCCCTGCATCACCTGCGTGATCGGAATCCCTACCGGTCTCTTTCCTGACCACGGTCGTAGCGGGATCATCCACAGGAGGAGAGGCACCTCCTCCTCTCAGATAGTCTGCTTGGCCGTCGGACGGGTAGCGGGAGGACGCTGTCGGAGCAGTGGGCAAGCCACCACCACCACCACCATCAGGGTGGGAGAATAGGTTGCACGCCCCTCACTTTTTACGTTCGCTCGCTTTATGGACATATACATCTTCGTTTCTTTCTCTATCTCTTGATGTATTCATATACTAACTACCTTTGAGCAGAGCCTACCATCCGCAACACACCGACACACGCACCCACAAATGCATCTCTATAATTCCTTCCGCGCTTTGGGCATGAAATCTCGGAGAACAATGTGTGCGTGTGTGTGCGAGTGAGAGAGAGAGAGAGCGAGGCCGAAGGAGTAGGGGGGGGGGGGAGTAGCCCTGCGGCGCCTCTCGGATTCGGATGGAGGGCAGACTTCCGCAAAAGGGAGAGACGAAGGATCGCGCCTCCCGCTTGTGCGTAACACCTGACGTTGTACCTCGACGCACCAACGCTTCCCCCCTCTTTTTTTTAAAGCATAATATGGATGGCCTACCGGTGCAAGTACAGGCACACGTCTGCGACGATGATGATGATAACGTCGGTGGTGGTGTTGTGGGCCTCTGCGCGTGCATGCCCGTGCGTACGCGTCTTTAGGTGAGCAGCTTTCTTCTTCGAAACAGCGCCTCCATCGCTTCCTCGAATTCATCGCCAGGAATGTGTCCGCCCTTTTCGTGGTGGTAGGTAGGATGTTTCGTGACGGTGCGTGTGAACACATCTTTCAGCAGCTCTGTCAAGACACTCTGTGCAAACACCGTGCCGATGATTTTGTCCGTGAAGAGGGCGACCCGATACCCAGTCATGGTCTCACAGTAGTGCACCTTGTAAAAAGGTGTGTGCACCGCCCGCAAGCCGCCCACCTGCGAGGAGGACAGCTGCGCGCTCACGTGCTGCAGAGTGTACACGAAACCAGCAACGAGCCCATCTTCTCCATGCTGGACAGCACTCGTGCGCTTCCACTGCTTCGCATAAATGGTGTCGCCGTAGCGATTAAATATGTAGATGGAGAAGAGTGTCATGCAGCACTCCTCATAAAAAGAGGAAAAAATCTACGATATTGGAATATAAATAAATATATATATATATATGTGTGTGCGTGTGTCGATCTGGAATGCGGGAAGAACCGGAAGGAGAGGGAGTGAGACGCTAGAAGAAGAGGGAGTGCACGAGAAGGAGAGGGGGGACAGGGGCAAAAAAAAAGAGGCAGCTATCTTCTTCTTCACCACCCACATCACCATACGCCTCTTACCTCCTCCCTCCCTGTTGTCGTGGCAGATGTTCCGTGATCGCTCCTCTGTACAAGGGAGTTAGATGCTCGGACATGTGGGTGCTTCTGCTTCCTTTGCGTTCGAGGGGAAGGGTGGGAGGGTCAAGCGAAGAGATCGAGAGGCAATGGATATGACGGAGGTCGATCCCTGGATGCACCACCGTTGAGCATCTTTTTTGGGTGCGACATCGGAGACGCGCTATCCCCCCCCCCACTTCTCCTGCTCGCACAGACACAAGAGATAAATCAAAACCGTGCCTTTATATCATTCTTCTTGCTCTCCCACCCTTGCTTCAACTCCTCCCCATCTCTTACTCGAAATACAGCAGCCATAAGAAGGAGGGATACCTCCCCAGATTCTTAGGCCCCCCTCTCCGCCTCAGCCACCACCACCACTATCATATAAACAAATCCCAGCAAGAGGGTACTCTACCGAGAAACACGCCAGTCGAAGAGATACGCTGTTTTGTGTGTACGTATGAGTTTCCTTTCCTTTCATAAATAAATAAACCTTCAGCGTCCCCCTTCCCCCTCCCTCCCTTCAGCGTCTTGCACATACACCGTCGAGCGCTTCTATCCAATGCACTGACACACCCACAAAAAGGGAGCACCTACACAAGCGGCAGCACGCCGGTGCTTATCTGAGCAGCAACCGTTCGGATCTATCCAGTTATATATCGATAGATGTAGTGTGAAGATATTATCTCGGGGGACGCTGATAGACGGAGCTGATGTCTCGCTCATGCCACAAGGCGTCACGGCCCAACGACTGCCGGTATTCATCAATAATGTTTGGTACCCAGTCCGGCATCGGCTTTATCCGGGCTTCCGTCACGCGAGTCTGCCACGGGGTGATGCGTTGCTGCTTCTCCCGCTTGAGCAACCCTTGAATCCGTCGATGCTCTGCCTCCATCCAGTGGTCGTAGTCCGTCCCGCGCCGCTGGCTCAGTCGACGCCACCGCATGTATTCGTTCGCCAGATGGGCCTTCTCCCTCTGCTCGTCCTCGTCGAGGTTGATATCATCGACCTTCATGCGTAGTCGGTTCACACCGATGTCCACCGAGACATGGCTTGTCTGCAGGGAGAGGGACGACGGTGCCGGCTTTGATTCCGTTGGAAGGTAGTCCCAGTGGCTGCGGGGGCGCAGCGCATAGAGCATGATCGACATGGCTATGACAAGGTCTGAAGGGGTGTCGGTTGGGGTGGGAAGACTGTCGAGCAGCAGCCGCGTGGCCGGACGCGCCATCTTCGAGGTCACGCGGTGAAGCATGTTCCGCTTAGGATTCGGTCCAGCGAACAGCATATACCCACCGGCTGCGTCCTCCTCCACGCTTGAGGCTCGTGCAAACTGACGCAAGCAGAAGTCAGAGAGCGTCTCCTGCCGAGCTTGAGGGAACTCGGCCAGGCCCAGCGACGGGGCAGAGGCGGAGCAGCGGGGAAGAGTCGGCACCGGAATGGGTGCCGCGCCAACGACGCTGGATCGAAAGCTTCGATCCGTGGGCACACCTTCCGCTGTCATCACCGTCGAACTTTCCGCCGCCGCGCTGGGGGCGTCTTCCTGGGCGGTGTAGCAAAGGGGCTGTAGATTATTTCGTTCCACGACGTGGTTGAGCAGACCGTAGACGTCATCTCCATCTTCCTCGCGTAAGGTGTAGATGGGGACTGATGCTTGAAAGTGTGCTCCTCTGGCCGCACGGAGGACGCGATGGTCGTACAGGTCAGCGCAGTGGTTGGTGGTAATGATGGCGTCATACTGGTACCCTGAGGCGGTGCGCAGGAGGGTGCCGAGTACGCCTGGGTCATGCACATTGTCCAGCACCAACACTCGATTTAGTCGCTGATGATTCGCAATGAGCAGCTCCTTCATCGGTGGAGGGGGAACTTGGAAGTCTCCTACGTAGCCGTCTGTCCCCGGTGCCACCACCGCGGCAACCTGTCGATTCACCAGCACAACATCCGTGCCTTGCTGCCGTTTCGCCCACTCAGGAATCGGTTTGGCAGAGTCCACCATGAGATGGCGCGGCCGAAAGCCGGCTTGGCAGAGCTCTTCGATCATGGAACGACCACCTATGACCAGCATCTGCCGGGCTTGCCGGTACTTCTCGTTGCTGCTTAGCTTTATAAAATGTTGAACAAGTGCATGATGGACATTGTCCACCACCGTGCCTTCCCAGAGCACCTCCTGCTGCAGGTTGAGGAGGAGGGCCCGCTGCGCCCTTTTCTTGAGGTCCTCCGCGGAGAGGGCGGAAGAGGAGGAGGCCGAAGACGTTCCACCACTCACGGCATTGGCCGCCTTGCGACTCGCGGAGGTGGGGACCGTGACGTTGCGCTGCGATGGATCTTTGGGAGCGAGTGGGTGACGAAACGAGGACTTGCCACCGCGAGCGAGAGAACGTTGATCACCCATGAAGGATTGAAAACGGCGGCCCACGCAAAGCGCAGCAGCAGTAGTCATGGTGGTGGCGGTGTCCCTGCCTGTGAGGGGGCAGCCTGGCCCCACACTTGACAGAGAGTACCGGTAATACTTCATTGCGAAGGGGAGCAACACAACTCGGCGGGGGCGTCGGACAAACAGCCACGCACCAACGCACCCACACCCACACCCACTCGTGTTGCTGCGCGATATTGCTGATGTGTTGCAACAGATGTAGGGGAGCAGATTTTATGAGAGACAGAGAGAGAGGAAAGTGTGGGAGTAGAAGCCGAACATGACGGTGGGAAGTCTCCTCACACGGAGCTCAGTGAGAGAAGCTAGAGTTGCCGTTACACCGAGACACCCAGAGCAGTGGAAGCGGGAGAAGGAAGAAAAGGGAGGGGAGGCTGCAGAGGGAAGGGAGATATCCCGGCAGCGACCGAGCCGAAGCAGAAAGCAAGAAGGTGAATTGGGGTAGAAGTGAGATCAAGGCGAGTGAGAAGCATCGCTGAGAACCTCGCTCTGACTTCCATCCCGGTCCGCCTCCTTGTTTACGGTTCTGCGGCTGTCATGGTGATAGCACATTGCATGAGTGGACTGAGCTAGCCCTTCTTAGGAAGAGACTCTCCCCTCTCTGAGGCGTGTTCTTTTCATCCTTCGGCTGCGTTGACGTCGTGTCGGCTGGATGGGCCGGCCTTGCGGAGGGAGGGGGGGGAGGAGGAGAGCGCCACCGTGTGGGTGGGGGTGAGAAGGAAAAGGAGAGGGTGGAGGTCCTCTCCTTCCTTCCCCTCTTTTCCATTCCGAATGCAGAAATGTGTGTGGAGTGGACGCGTTAAGAGGGGGTAGGGGACGGGGGAGGGGGAGAGAAAATGTGGTACAAGTACACCGGCAGTCGCCACCGCACGACACACACACACACTGACACACATAGCTACAACAACAACCAAAAGGAACCACAAGAGGGAGAGGAGAAACCACTGGGAGGAGGAGGAGAAGAAAAGAGGTGAGAGCATTGGTTGAGAAACATCGAGACGAACTCTACGGGTGAGCAACTCCCTTTTCTAGTCCCCTGTTTTCCCTTTTGCACCGAAAAGGCCAGTCACCAACGACAACATCCGTTGTGAAGAATACTAATAAATATCAACAACCAAAAAGAAAACACATCTAGTAAACACATGCGTGAAGGAGAACACCCTCGATCTCCCTTCCCCAGCCTCCTCTTCATTTTCTCTTGGCACGCAGCCCCAAGTCTGTGGCACCGCACGGAGAGAAAGCGGGATAGAGAAACAAACTTACAAACAAAAAGCAGCAACCGGAAAAGAAGAGGAGAGAGAGAGAGAGAGGAGAAGATCATCATCCTTGGGAAAGGAAAAACTTCCAGATAGTTATACATGCGCTTTGGGACGAAACTGGGGAGGGGAGGGGGAGAGAGAGACAGAGAGAGACAAAGAGAGGGAAAGCCGCAAAGATAATAGACGCCGTTTCTGAGGTCGCCTGCTTCTACCAGGCACATCCATAGTCGCCCGCAGACGTGCTTCCTCCCTCCCTCTTCCTATTACCCGTTGTAGTGCTGTACATCATGATGGCAAGAAAAGAGAGTACGCCATGAGGGTCGAGGGGAGACTCAAGGGAGAGGGGCTCGAGTAGGTAGAAAGGGGGGGGGGAGGTGCGAGAACGCGCTACTTGACAACACTCTTGTTTCGCCCACTCCTGGTTTCCTCACGCCCCTCACGAGCACATCGCTGTATCGTCTCATCTGGAATTGCAGCGCGGGGCGGAGAAAAAAAATGGAAAAGAGAGGAGAAGGCAAACAGAGCTTTTCGCTCTTCCCACCCTCCCCCCGAAAGCGTATTTCATTCAGATGCACCCCAACAAAGGTCATACTCGGAGAAGTAAGAGAAAAGAGGGCGAAGAAGTCACATCCTCCCCTCTTCCCTTCTCTCACCGCACATGAGCCGAACGAAGCTACCACTTTATCCCCCTCCCCAGACACTCAAAATACAGATTAAAATACCAATATATGCCTTGTGGAATTTTGCAAAACATTGCATAGAAGGAAAAAAGATCAGGAGTGAACCCGGTCTGCAACAAAGGACGGTGAGTAGATGAAAGAGAGAGAGAGAGAGCAGGGAAGAGGTCGGTGAGGGCTGGGGGAATGTAAGGAGAGAGACACACAATACTCCCCCTCCTCCGCCTCGTCCCTGACAGCTTCACTCACCCGCAAAAAGATACGAGTATGTGTACGTGTGTGCCTTTTCGCATTGGGGCGAACGCAGTCGCACACCAAAACGGAAATTTTTGTTAAAACACCCCAACTAGCTCTTTTGAGTACGCCTTCTTGTCGAGAAGGGACGACATGTTAAGGGCGGCGTAGATCATTGGAAGTGGCATCTGCACGACTAGAGCGTGCGCTTCTACCTTCACCGAAGTCCCTTCGAAGTGCTCCCGAAGAAAGTTGAGGAAGTGCGGGAAGACGGGGTCTGCGGAGTCGCTGCCGTCTTCCTTCAACACCCGTCGAGCGGTGAGCGCGCTACGCTGAGAGAAGATAAGGGAGTCCACATCCTTCATAGGGGCGACACTGCGAATCTCAAAACGCACCAAACAGATTCGATCCCGTGTTGCTTCGTGGCTGAACACCCCATTTTGAGTGCCCAGCCCGTTCCCTGTGCTGCGGATGTCATAGTAGGAGCTGTTTTCATCGTGCAACCACCTCGGGGTGCGGTACTTGTCTAGCGGCCCTGCCTTCCGCCGCTTGACATGGATGCCTAACGAGTCTACCATATCCACGTCCTCCGCCACCGTCGGCGCCTCCTCCTCGGTGCAAAAAAAGTAGTGTCCGGTGATGGGCGGGTGGTTGCTGGCGTAGACGACCGAGCCCACCACCTGCGCGTCTGGGTAGCTGGACTTTGTATTATCCGCATCGTTGTACTGGCCCTGGTATGCGGCGATCTTCAGAGGTCCTTCGGTGACGCTGCAGCGCATGGCCAGCGCCACCGGCTCACCGAGACGCGTCAGTACCCGCTGGAAGAAACAGATACTACTCGCCAGAGCCGCGGTGGTTGACAGAAAGGAGCAATCGAAGGTGGCCCCACCCTCGCCGACGCCAATGAGGAGGCCGCAATGATCTTCGAGGGAGTAGCGGTGTACCTCACGCAGCACGGAGATGATGTCTGGGTCATCGGCCTGATCACTGTTCAGCAAAAAAAGATGCCGCACGTAGGCCCCCGTCGTCCTCGTCGTCGACGGCGCACGTGGGATACAACGGGTGAAGAAGGGCGAGCTCATGCCTCGCGGGAGACAATGTACAAAGTGCGGGAGAAGGAACAGGTTGGGGTACGGGTTCGCCGAGAATTCAGTGCGGGTGTCGAAGGCGACGAAAAGGTCGAGGAAGCCACTGTTCGCGGTGTCGTTGTAGATTCGAAACTTTACCTTCCCATGCTTGAGTTTGACGATGGGGATGGGCGGTATGTCATCCATATCTTCGTCGCCGAAGAGGGAGAACGTTTTCATCAAGTCTCCTCCCGGTGTCGTGTCGGATGTGGTGGTCAAAGATGCCCGTCCGCCACGCATCGCTCCGAGGTGCTCCAGCCCCACAATACTGGGAGCGTGAAGTCCACGGCGGGTCGGAAGGTGCGCCGTGGTGCTCCGACGCCGTATCGGCTGCCCAAACGGGTCCGCATCGCTATTCTGAGAACGGACGAACGACCGCAGATCCACGATACGTGGTAGATAGGGGTCCTTCGAGTCCATTACCTCCGCGGAGAGTTCCACGTCCAGCTCCACGAAGGAACCCGCGAAGGGGGCGGATAAGAGGTATCGACCTTTCGGCAGGTCCGCCTTGAAGACGAACCCGGCCTGCGCTGGACAGAAGAACGTCTCTAAACGGCGCCGGTCCGCCTCCTCGGTGAAGTAAAGGCGGTGGTGCCGTCGCGTGTACACGGCAGAAAGCCGCCGCAGCTGGAAAAAGACGGTGATGTCGCAGAGTTCGTTCACCTCGGTGCGGTCGGTGCACATCGGGCAGCGAAAGGCGTTGGTGACTTGAAAGTTGCCCACGAAGGAGACGTCGTTGACGGAGGGAAAATGCGCGATATCGCTGCCGCACGAGCGACAGCAGACCACAAAGTGTAACGAAATCCAAGACTGCTGTACGCCGAGAAGCAGCTGGGCGGTGACCACTTCGATGGGTACTTTGAAAAGCGCTGCCAACGCAAGCGGGTTCCAGAGGGTGAAACTATCATAAAGAGGCCGGAGAAGGTTGCACGCCCCGACGATGCCCTGGTCGACAAGTGGGAGCTCGTCCTGCAAAACACGGCCAGTATGGGGGCAGGAGAAGAAGGTTTGACTAAGAAAAGGTGCGTCTGGGTCGAAGAAAGGCTCACAGAACGCCTCCAGTGCTACCCAGAAGCCTCTGTCCAGTTGCCCCGGCGGTAGCGAGGTCCACAGACGGCGGAACACCGACTTATCCATCGGTGGGCTGGAACACCCCCGCATTGCGTGACCAGAATTGTAATAAAAGGCAGGGCGATGTGTATCTGCCACATAAAAGAGAAGAACAGGAGATCAACAGGAAGGACGTGAGCGGAAGGGTGGGTGGAGGAGAGGTGAGGAGGAGTGAAGGCAGCGCCGCTGCTGAATCGCATTTCCTCTCTTTTTCTTCTGCGGCCACGGCGCCGAAAGGTGAGCGCAACTTCTTCTGCTCCCCCCCAAAAAACCCAGAAGATATCGAGAAATTCTCAGAAACGGAAGGAAAAAGGGGGGTTGGTGGTCATGCTGGAAGGGTTGGAGTGGGAGCGGTTTGCGTGAGGGAGGGCGGTGGTGGGAGGCTAGCTCGGTATGTGATGCTGAAGCTGCGGTTGCAATCCTTCTTTTTCTTCTCCCTTCCCCCCCCGCTCCCCTTTGTTGCGCCGCCCTTGTTTACTTTACACACCCAGTACAGAAAAAAGGGAAGGAGGGAGAAGCGAGAGCGTGCGACTTGTGCGTGGCAGACTTGCTCATCTCTGGAGGAAATCTCCTAGGCTGCATCATGTTCACTGGCATATATATATATATATATATATATATATATCACCATCCCCTTTCCAACGCGTGGTGTTCCACTCAGGAACCGGTCTCCCTGCTTCTTCTCCCTTTTTGTGTGTAGGCAGCCTTAGTAGGTGTGCATGTTCGCGCGTATGTGCAGCGCCTTGGCAGTGACTCTCTCTCTCTCTTCACATCTTGACCGCTTTGAAGGGGAAAGGGGAAAAGGGGCTACGGTGAGGTATAGCGTTATCTGCGCCTCGATGCAATCCGTAATCAACACACACTTACACACACACACACACAAGGAGAAAGATAGGTATAAGAACACGATCTCTCTCTCTATACATATACATAGATATAGAAGGAGGTCTAGTACTGGTACACCCCAAACACCGTCACCGCCGCGAAGAGATGTTTGCTGACGTACACTTCCTCGAAGTAGTTGTCCGTGTCGGAGTCCCAAAACATTTTACAACCCGTTCGCAGACCTTCCCCACGTTGCTCGCCGATCATGCAATGCACAATGATTTTGTAGCGATCAAGGCTGGTGGCGCGGATCTGATCCCGTACCGTGTCGGCGATCTCTTTGCTAATGCTTTGAATCTCATCGGCGTTGTACTCCTGCTCTTCCAGACGACTCTCCAGCACCGCCTTCACAATCGGCTTCAGCTCGTTGGGGCGGAACCTGTGTCGATGATCTGGACGGAGGGAGAAGGTGTTGGCATCGACTTCGCCTTGCATGATGGGCAGAGGGAGGGGGGGGGGGGAGCGGCGGTGATGTTTCAACGTTTCTTTCGAATATATATATATATATGTATATGCTTCGTTGTACCGCTTCCTCTCTACGGAGGATGGTGTATGGGGGGGGGCTTCGTTGTGCACGTGTAGATATGTAGTGGAAAGAGGGGAGGGGGGGGGGAGGGGGGAGGAACAGGAGGAGGGAGATGTCACGGCGCTGCGTGTGCTTTGCCTTTTATCGAAGATACATGGCAAAGGAGGAAAAAGGGGAGAGGAAGAAGGTAAGCTGGCAAGCGCTGAGGATCAGCATGCTGGACGCCGCGTGGTGCTCACGGGCTCACATTGGCTTCATGCCACTCGCGCGCTCATTGCGCTCGTCTGTTTCGTTCCAAGTTACTGTGGCTTTGAGAAGTGGATCACCTTCCCCCGGAGGAGGCAGCCGCACCCCGGAAAACAGACTGCATGGTAATACGCGGGTTATCTCAAAGTCACCGGTGGTGCCGGGCCCATCAGAGGTGAGCCATTTATTAATGCGCGAAACCACGTATTCAGGGGCGACAACTGGGCCGGCGGCACAAAAGCTCAGCCGGAATGCGTACAGAGTGTTGGGGAACACATCGAGAGGCACACCACTCCGCCGCGGCCAAAGGGCAGCGGGGACAGAACACCTTATACGGCGCACCCCGTGGGATGGAGCGCTCGGTGCACCAGCAGCCTGCCTTCGTGAGGGCTGCTGGGAAGGGGAAGGAACGTGAGATACCCGGCAGAAAAAAAAAGGGAAGAAGAAGGGCTCCGGCGGTGGCGGCGCGCGCGTATCTGTTCAAGAGTGGAAGGGCCAAGTTCTTCCCGAGAGGGGCACCCCACCTCCGCATGCCAGCGGCGAAGAAGTTGGAGGATAAAAATTCATGCCAGACACTGGCAGACGATAGAAAAAATAAAATTAAAACAGTGCGCATTGGAAGAAAAGAATGTGAAAACACGACGTAAGGGGTCGAAGTAGGGATGAAAATGCAGAAACTATCTCCCCGCTGCTAGAGCTGACGGCCCACACCGACTCCCAACGCAGCGGGGTACCTGTCTCGACGAGGGAACACCTGTTCCTCTACGGACCGGCGGTAGAAAATCAAAAGGAGAAAGAAAGCCAACCTGAGGAAAAATTAAAAGGAGAATTGGACGGAAAAAAATATCCGAAGTGGGCTATCGAAAACCTCTACAATGAGAAGACCGTCTTCATCTCAAAACTGCAAAGGAAGCGAGAAGTTTTGAATACAACGGGAGAAAATGTGAGTTCCCCTAGAAGAGCAAAAACAGCAACAAAAAGTAGTCTGGCAGAAAAAAAACCACCATCGAACCTGCAAAAAGACATTGGGGGAGAAACATCACCTGGAACGACAAAGAGGAAAACCCCTTGCTTAGATGCAGGTTCGCTTCCCAAAGGATCTGCAGGATACGCTCCGTAAAAAAACGAGCAGGGGTGGGAGATCGGGCTCGCGAAAATGCTGATCTGGTCTGTTGACGCGTGGGCGCCGCCGTGGGGATTCTTAGAGAATAAAGAAACGCACGTCATTCAAGGAAGAGCAAGACAGAGAGAAAAGTGGATAAGGAATATTTTATTCCCGTTTCATCATAGAGCTTGGTGCACTCGACTATGAGGTTAAAATAGTTTCTTGAGTACCACCTGGGATTTTCGAATGCGTGCATGGAGGTATCGATAAAGGGTGTTGTCCGAGTTCGATAAATTCGCCCACTGTCCTCGAGACCGTCCAAAGTATCGTTCCTGACCCGCCAACAACGACCGCAACTTGCCATCTGACATTTGGTTTCTACAATCTCGAACACGGGGGGAGGGGGGAGGGAGAAGAGGGGAGTCCTGTCCAGAAAAGTATGACGTACTCGGATACGGACCCGCCACCTCACTTCCGAAGAGAAGGGGGGGGGGCCTTTCCACTAGACCATTCAGACTTGTGCACCGAAAGGGGAGGCGCGTCCAGCACGGAGTCCGCAACAATGTCTTCCCGTGATGCAGCACCAAATTCCCATAGGACATCATCCTAGTGACACGCATTTTCTTTGGAGTTCCCCATTCCTTCAGAGAGGCGGGGATGCTTGTGGGGAGACTCCACATGAAAGGTGGGGAGCTGTTGAGAAGAGTCCGCGTGGGTTTTAGAACATAGTGGCAAGGTGGGAGAGATAAGGATGCCATTGCGCAATGGCACACACCCACACCTACACCTACACCTGTGACAACGCCGCCTTGACGCATCAAGCCCCATATCACGAGAGCTGCAGGCTCCATCCGGGCCCACCCATCTACAAAAAAAATATAAAATACCTGTAGAATTGTGGTGTAGGTCTCGCAGCAGCGGGGAGAGGAGGGGGTGGGGGTGGACGGCTCTTCTTTCTCGTCTCCCTTTCCCCTCCCTTTGTTTAGTGCATCACATGTGAAACAGCAACAGGAACAAAACGTTTCAACGCAGAGAAGTAAGAAGGGAGGACAGGACAATGTGAACTCCTCCTCCCCCCACCTCCACCCTTCCTCCGAGGAGGGCATACCAAAACGCCGTTGACTGGCCTTCTCTGGGGCGACCTCTGAAGAGATTGGAATAGCACTATAAGAGGGAGCAAGAGGAGAGCGATAGCGAGGCGGCTCAGCGCGCCACTCCATTACAGCGGCCTTTTGATCTGCTGCTCGATAAATTTGAAGGGCGATAGCGCTACCGAGGCCTCTGCGTGGGCGCGGTACTCGCTATACCGGAGAAGTGACCTCATCAAGCGCCCCACCGTCCAGCCATCCTCAACGAGTTGCCGCTGGAGCTGATCAAAGGTATCCAACGGTTTGTCGAAGATGTGATAGTGGAGCGGGCGGCCACCCGCCTCTGCTGCCGCACACCACTGCAGAAGCAACTTCAGTTCCTTATCCCCACAATAGGCTCCACATCCCCAGTGCCCCGTCGCGATGGGGCCGTTCCGCACTTTTGAGAGAGCGGCGAACTCGTCGGAGACACCGTGGAAGCCGACGTACGCCTTGCGGATTTCACGGAGGAGGAAGTCAGGCTCGAACTGCTTCCCACGGCCGCCGCCACAGCGAAAGTTGCACGCGTTCATGGCAAGAACGCACACATCATGCATGAGCAGGGGTTGGAGTGTGTTAGGGTGCAGAGCGTGAGCTGGTACCAACGGCGGTACGGGGGTGTGGGTTAGAGCAGCGTCTCCCTCGGGAGGCACCGCCCACGGATCGCATCCGCCTTGGAAGCGAAAGGTCTCTGCGTAGCCGACGGCGCCACTAAAGGTCGGCGCACCGCTGATGAAGAGCACTTCGTTCTCCTGCAGTGCCTCCGCCACGATGCGCGACACGACCATCTCGGGCGCCAACGTCATGCTGATTTCCTCCTGTACACACCCCGAACGCAGCACACCACCACCCACGTAGCGATTCGCAAAGTCAACCTGAAGCGCTTGCGTGTCTTCCCTGATGCCTCCCCTCGCGCTGCACATAAAAACCGCGCTCAAGGGACATGATGAAGACGTAAAATCCGGGAACTGGGCGGTGCAGACCCGCACCACCTCTACACAACGCTGGAGCGCTGGCGACGCCTCCCGCCATGTGTGGTGACGCTGACAACAGAAAAAGTATTCGAGGAAGCAACGTATCTTATTTTCGATGGCTGCACCACGCCCTTCTTCGGTGCAGCTAAAAAGAGAGGCGAAGTTGCATTTTGGGAGCCGCAGGGACACCCTCCTATCCGTCCGATCCTGCGAGGGCGGGCTCCGATCATATTTGAAGTGTTTCTCGGCAGGCTCGGACCGCTGTGGAAACAGCGAAAAGAAGCTACAGCACATGAGCGTCAGCACTTCCTCATGGGTGAGCACCAGTCGGCGTGTCTCTCCTTGCACCAGCAGTGGCACTTCCCTGTCCCCAAAGACCAGGGGCGCGTCCAGCACCACCGTCTTCATCCACGGCAGCACTGTCTCGAGGAAGTGCCGCTGCTCCACCTCCGTCATGCTGTCGACCGTCCGACGGAGGGCGTCATAGGTACTACCTTGCTGCTGGACCACTTTCTCAAGGGCCAGCAGTAAGTCACACAGCGCACCACTGGAGCGGACCGGCGTAGGATCGCGAAGAAGATCTTCCACAAGGTTCCATGCGAAACGCTGCAAGCCATCCTCCCCCACAAACGCGTTCAACGGTGACCAAGGTAGCACCACTGCTCGTTCGCCATATGGCTTGGGTACCTGCGTGGGTGCGATGGACAATGACGAGAGCGGTGCATCCGTGCAGGGAAAGGCTTCGCGCAGTGCGTCGCCCTTGAGCGACGTTGAAGCCGTCGCCTCCGGTAAGATCGGTATCAGCTGTGCTGACATGAGCTGAGATGCGCCGTTCTTGATTTGATGGAGCAGTGCAAGCTGTGCTACCCCCCTTTTTCGGAACGTAAAGCTCTGGCGATGAGGAGGGTGTGTCGTGAACGATGGCAGAACCGATAAAAAACAGAAGGGAGCAGACGAGAGAGAGAGAGAGAGAGAGCGGAAGGGACTGAGGATGGAGGTGGGCCTGCGAGCACAAGAGGGAAGAGCTGCACCTATGAGGAAGTGGTGGGGGGAGCTGCTTCCACTGCGAAAGCTGCATGTTCCTTTCCCCCCCCCTACCCCCCTTACAAGAAACGCTACAACTTTCGGACTCCCCCCGGACATCGACACACAGATACACAGCAATAAAAAAGAAAGAAACACACAAAAGGGTGCAGCGGGAATGAAGAGAGGAAGAGAGAGCGAGAGCCATCTTGATGACTTGCTCTCTCTCTCTCTCTCTCTCTCTCTGGGTCTTCCCTTTCCTGCAAATGCGCCTGAACCGACTCTTCTTCGCCAAGACGACGTGAAAAACCCGCTGTTCAACACCAAAGGCAAGGGTGTTGCGCCGCTGCCAGCCCTCTCTACGAAGCGAGATGATGAACGACATCCCTAGCGGCAACAAGTGGGAGGAAGTGGAGTGAGGAAACTACATGAGAAGGACGCGCGAAGGCAGAAGAGCGTACGTCTGCACGTGTGTTGCAGATTTGGATACTTGGCATTACATCGAAAAGCAAAAAGAAAACACACACACACACACACAGAAGAAGAAGAAAAGCTGACGTAGAGAGTAGCAGACTGCCACGTGAGGAAAAACATCTTATGACAGAAGGAACAGAAACAAGTCCAGATCCTCTCCTCCCCCCTTCCTCCCCCCACACGTACAAAGAGAGAGAGAGAGAGAGACGTTAGGTCACCATCGGAATCCACTGCTACGCGTCTGCCATGCACATGAATGGATCGTTCCGACGTGGGGAAGAGTGGAGGAGGGGGAGGTGAGCCGTTTGCAAAGAAAGATTGCCCCCTCCATGAGCTCTTCCTATCTGACCTCCGCGTACGGCAGCGAAGTCCATCCTAGAGTCTCTTCTCTACTTCTCTCTTCTGCCTTCCCTTAAGCACAGAGGGCAGAGAAGCCCTTGAGCGCATTTATTTCTGTCCCGTGCGAGTACGACATCATCTGGCCGGACGGAGAAACAAAAAAGAAGAGGGATGGATCCGGGGGTCTTACTCCCACAAATTAGAGCACCACGCACTCGCAGCAAGGTAGGTGAGCTGATGCAGTGAGGCAGAGGCAGGCCGGTTGACCCCGAGACTGCTCGAGAGAAACCTCACGAGACTTCGACGCTCCTCCTTCATGCGGCCACACTTCGCAATAACCGATTCGTACACGTCCCAACTCACCTCATCAGTGGCCTCTCGCTGCGTATAGACGTGCAGGCGGCCGTGAAGGTGCATCAGCAACGGCTCTTCAAGGTGTATCATCGCAGACGCCATGAACTGGCGCACACTCATGAACGTGAGCGGGGCAGAGCGGGAGGCCAACTTGTAGTCTTTCAAGATGTCCTCTGAATGGATAGGCACCATAACGGTGGCGTTTCGGTACAGGTAATCGAATACGGTGCGCACATCCTCCGATGGCGCCGCCTCGGTAGGGTCGACAGAAGGCCAGCAGTAGCTGAGATGGTAGAGCATATAGGACATGAAGTGGATCTGGGTGGGGGACGTAAACCCACGGATGACATCTAAATAGGCAGCCAACACGCTGTCCTTCTCTGCAACCGCATCCAGGAAACACAGAATTTCGTAGAGGGTCTTCGCTACCAGCTCTGCGTACCCGTAACGTGCCTCCAACTCGTCCACAAGGGCTTCCTGAAAGTCACTCAGCACGTACATGTCCTTGAAGAGACGCTCTGCCATATCTTGCCGAAGTTGCATGTTCGTGCACTGCTGCGCCGCGCGCTCAAGGCATTCATCGTAGCGGTACTCCATGCGGATGAAGAAGCGCTCGGAAGCACACGCCATGAGATGGTCAACGGTGGTCACCTCGATCATGCGGGGCGTCAAGGAGCGGTAGGCGCCGAAGATTTGCTGATACAGCAACCACTCCGGCGCTCGGTTGGGGGAAAGGGGGTTGAGGCGCTGGAAGGCCACGGTGAAAGCGGTGGTGGAGCTCACGGCCCCGGCGCGGTACTGCAGGCCGGGGTTTCCCTCTACGAGCCCTTTGCTGCCCAGTTCCGTGAAGAGGTGAATGTTTGGATTGCCGCGGTACACCGCGAGATCCTCGTCGGGGGCCCTTGCCGCGGCTCCTCGCAGGGTGCCAGGCGGTATCCTCTCGCTCTGCTCCGCCGTTGGGATGGCGTTGGCAGCGTGCGCGTACTTCACTTTGACAAAATTGGTAGCATCGGGGACCTGAATGGGCAACGATGGATCGACGTAGTTCACACGACACAGCAACTTCTGCTGCACCGGATCCTCGCCGGTGAAGAGCTCCACCGTGGAGAGAAAGCGCTCGCCGCCGAGGTCTGCCATGGGATGGCGCAGAACTCGCTTCATCATTGCCTCCACCGGCATCACTTCCGCCGACTTCTTATGGACCACCACGACATCCCTCTGCTCCGAGTTCGGCCGTGGAACCGTAAAGGCCACCGCGTTAGCCGAGGAACCGAGTACATTGGCAACCCATTCCGCCTTACGCGCTCGCGCCGCGCGGTGGGCGAGGGACTGGGCGGCTGTCGTATCTGAATTAGACGATGCAGAAAGTGCCGATTTGCTACGGCGTGGCTGTTTGCACGGCGAATGGACGAGCGAAGCCTCCTGCTCCTCCACGGTGAAGCTCGCGGATGCCGCAGCACGGAGTGGTGAGAATAAGTGAGAGTCGAGTGATGCATGCCGGCCGCTGAGGGGCTCGCCGGCACCACTGGGCTGTGTTGATGCATCCGGTGTACTATTCGGTTCCCGCTCGTCATTCACAATGAACGGCGTGCTGCACAATTCTGTATCGTGGCTTTGCCTGCGCTTTGTGCTCAGCGCCGACGGCAAGCGTGACGATGGCCCTGATGCTCGTGCGGCCCTCACCATCGAGTCCTTACCCTTTTTACTTCGTGTGCGTGCGGCACGGGAGGATTTCTTTCCGGCGTACTGCTCAAGACGGTCCTGCACGGCGTGGCGAGCTACAAAATGCTCGTATACGCGCTGGTCAAACAAGATTGCCACGTAGCCGTCTGTCTCATCTGGCGCCTCCTCGTTGCTTCCGGTGTGTACCAAATCCAGAGGGATCTGCGGTGTGCTGCTCAGCGCCGTCGCCGTCCTTCCCGCCGCCGTGGTGCTCTTCTTTCGCTTGCCGGCGTGGCTCGTCCCGACGAGCCGTCGATACGCCACTTCGCAGTAGTGCATGTCCTCCAGTAGTACCACCACGTTTTCAGCCATTTTCTGCTGCAGATCTCGTCGTCCCGCCTCAGGGGTTAACACATATTCTTGGTCATAGGAATCCAGTACCTCGTTCACGCGACTCTCGACTTGGCCGAGGAGAACGAGCAGCACCACGCGCTCGTCACCCTCGTTGAACAGACATTGGGTCTGCACCATCTTGTTCAGTTTCAGCATTCGGTAAGCTTCTTTGAGTTGATTCGTCTTCCCGCCGGCCATTTGTTTCCGTAGACGGAACAGTTGCAGTTGTACATCTTTATTCTCTACATGAAGTGTTTGAATGTCTTGCTGAAGTCGTCGCTGCGTAGCCGCGGCCTCCGTCGTGATGGCTTCGTTCTTCTGACGTAGAGCCCAACATTCGTCGCTTACCTGATCGTACTGCCTCCGGAGACGCTCCAATTCGCCCTCGTACCACGTCAGTTGATCATCCTTGTCTTCGAGTTGCCGCTGCAGCAGCAGCAAGGACTCACCCGAGGCACCGTTGGCCAGCGTTGCGGCGAGATACGCCTTGGCGCGGCGGAGGGATTCCACTTCATCGAAGTACGTCCGGGTCTCCGCCAACTCCATTTCCGGGGCTGAAAGGCCCACAGCTGCATGGGCGCCAACGCCGCCGCCGTAGCCTCCGCCACGCGCCGTTGTAGATGAAAGGACGGCGCCGTTTTCTGGTCTGTCGGTTGCATCTGCATCATGGGCCACGAAGATGGCCCTGCAAAACTCGACCCGGAAGAGCCGAAGCACTTCGCCCATGAAGGAGCTGCTCGGGTTCGACTGCACGATCTGGCAAACACCATCGAAGAGTTCCATGACCTTCAGCGTGCGATCCAGCGAGGGCGGATCGCGCACGCCACGTGCCACCAACTCTCGTAACTCCGTCTCGCAGTGGAGCAGTCGACTACGCCACGCCTCAGCGCCGATACTCACAAACGTGGACGGCGATGGTCCTTGCGGTGCGGTGACGGCGACGGGAGGGCCGCTATTCGCAGCGAGCAGTGCCTCTGCCGGCGAAGCCGACCTTTCCACACCCATCATATTCATCGCCAGCTCAGACGGGACCACCGCGACGCGGTTCGGAAGGGTTCGTAGACAGCCATCGAGAGAGAAGACATGTTGGCGGTAGACGGTGCCTCTCTTCTTCTCGCGACTGGGATACGCGGCTGGGGCCGTGTGGCGAAGCGCCGGCAGTGAGGTGGCGGTGGTGTCCTGCTGCGACATTCGCCGCGTGGTACAACCTCCTTCCAGCTCTTCTTTTTTTCCTGACGGCTCTCCTTCGCAGCTTTTTCTAGAAATGAAATTTCCTCTCCCTGATCAGCCAACTGCGATGCACAAATCGAGAGGAGGAGGATGATGAAGAGAACAAGCTCAACAAGTAAAGAGGAAAGCAGAGCGAGCAAGCGGAAGAGAGAGAGAGAGAGAGGATGTGCGTCCATGAAAGACCAGGTGAGGAGTGGGTGAGAAAACTGGCAGATGGGACAGTACACCGTAAAGAAAAAATTTCTCCCACCGCCGCGTGAAGGTCTTTCTCAGCTTTGATGGCAGAGAAGAGAAGGAACACCTGCGAAGCGGGTAAAGCGGGACAGGCGGCGGATGCCCTTCTGGATAGACAGGTTTCTCTCCCAAGCCATGATCACCCCCCCCCCCCCCACGCCAAGAGATGGGGAGACGCGATCAGGAAAGGAAGACGCATACACGGTAGAGGGAACAAGGAAGAGAGAGGGGATTGACCTATTTGAAGAGAGATCGTCCAATCTTTTGCTGTGTCGAAGCGGGTGGGGGGGGGGGGAAAGGAGGAAGGGAGGGCACAAATGAAATTCGAGGGACGCACACGGATGCGACACTTGCCTGAGCCCCTGTAGAAGAGGTAAGAACGAATTAGGAAAGCAACCGAAGATGACAGACGTAGACAAACATGCTTCTGCCTCCTTCTTTGTCGAAGGCTATGTTGGAGTGAGTTGCACCGTTCGTTGCATGGTTTGCATCTTCCTTTCCCCCCTCCTCCCCCCCCCGCTAGCCTCGCTCAACTTATGTTGCCTCTCCCTCCTTCTCTTCCTTTTAAGTATTCGTCCTCAGCTTCCTTTACGCAAATGTGCATCTCTCTTCTCTCCCCCACCTCCCCCAAGGTCATGAACCATTTCGGAAACTTCCCACTCGCGCACGGACTCGCATACACGCAAACGCACGCATATGAGAAGCTCTCAGGTACGCAGGAGCAGCGGGGCGGGGGAAGGAAGGGAGGAAGGGGAGGGTAAAGCCACTGGCGAGAGCAACGAGAAAAGAGGGAAGGGGGGAAGGGGTAAACGAGAAGACGTTGAGAACCGTCAGCCTCGCCACGGGAGACCGCCACCGAGGCCCGGATGTGACGATCAAGATCGCCAATAGAGAACAACTGGGGCCCCAAGGTAACGTTAGAGAGAGAGAGAAGGAAAGGTGGCGCCTGCTTGACAATCGCCTTCATTCCTTTCCTTCCTTTCTAAGGTGTCTTCACTGCCGTTGCCCAACACATCCCTTGCACGCCCAAATATGTCGGCAGACTTTACCAACACATCTTACGCGGGGGTGCACAGAGCGGGGGAAGACCGATATACCGGAAGGAGGTGATGCGATAGAAACCAGAGGTTGGCGTGGGCGCGATGGTGACCGTGGTACTTGATAGGGGCAGAAGGTCTGGCGGTGCTCCTCTCTCTTTCTCCTTTCTCTCTCTTGCACACACACACACACACACACATCGAATAAAGCGGATGGGGGATGAGGGAGAAGAGAATCTTGGACAGAGGTAGAGGGTGAATGAAACCAGACGGGAAAAACAAAAAATAATAGCCAACACAAAGAGCGGAGAAATGGGAGGGTGGTGGATAGGCCCGTACGCTCCTCCTCTCTCGTTCCCTTTCGGATACTCTTCCCAGCACTCCCCCCTCCTCCCTCCCCACACACTCCTTCTCCCCGTCTGCCCCCCACGTGCGATCTCCGAGTATTAGATAATGAGAGGATAGAGTGAAGGAAGTGAGGGGGAGAGGACAGATCTCATACACACACCAGCCCCAAAAAGACTCTCACGCGGAGACACCGACAGACGTGGAGCCGCTCGTCCGTGGAGATGTCCACGCATTCGACAAGGATTTGGCTATCGTTGGTGTGGGCTGCGTGATGGCGGGGTGAACCCAGAGCTCCTTTACGGGGATTAACAACGCGAAGAAATTAGTGACGGCGCCTAGCAGGACAAGGGGTAGCTGCAGATTGTCAATGCCATCCATGAAACACTCCGTCAAGGTACACGCTGCGATCATCGAAAAGGAGTAGAGCGCCGGCCCGACGAAGGGAACCTCTGCGATGACGAGTATCATGCCCCAGAACACCACACCACAGACCAGACCGCCCAACGTGCCCGTCGTTGTCTTATGCGCGATGGACGTGTTGGCGCGCTCAGTGAAAAGGCGGTTCTTCAAGTAGCGCCCAAGGGTTCGACGCGAGCTGAGGAACAGAGAGCTCCCGGTGATGGCCGCGCAGGCGTCGACGATCCCGAGGGATATAATACCCGGTATAATATTTATGGATAGTTCGATGATGGCAGGCACCGGCGCGCTGTCCGTCGACAGGTGCCGGTACCGCATCATGACCGGTAGCCCAAAGCCAATGAGAAGGTAGATGTGGGTGCGCACCACCCCATTAAGGCTATCACGGCTGTCGATGTGCCGTGCCATAAAACGCGAGATATGCTGCGCACCGTACACCTGGTAGTGCCGCCCCACCTCGACGAGCACGCACAGACTGATGGCCGTAGAGAAGGCGAAGGCCATGAAGGGCGGGTCGATCATGGTGGCCGGCGTGAAGGCGACCACTCCGATGAAGTGGAAGAATTTGCGGCGCACCGTCGGTCGTACCTGCGGCGTCGCAACATCCACGAAAAACACCGCCGGCGGCAGCAGCACAAGCCAGCTCACCAACATCCACACCCGAAAGCGACTCGAGGCGATGTAGGCGTACAGCCAGCGAAGCACGTTCTCGCGAAACTGATAGCTGATCACGAGAGCGAGCGTCACCCCGACGACCACGTTGGAGACCCAGAAGATGACCGTGATACGCTTGCGGCTCACGTGGTAGGGCGACGATTTTGAGTTCTTGATGGTGGGGACCAGGCACCATCGCGAGAGAGCGGAGACGAGGGAGACGATGTAGATGGTGCACAGTATCATGCCCCGGCTCGCGATGTGTGTGTAGGAAGTGCGGTAGCCCGGCGCGTTGAGCCGCAGCACCGACGCCCGACCACCGTCCGGTCCCACGTTGTTGTTGACACAGATGTCACAGAGGTAGAAGCCGACGAGGGAGCCAAGCAGAATCGCTTCGTTATCACCGACGAGGGGTAGTAGCTTCAGAAAGAAGGCGTAGCCGGAGAAGACGTACACGACGCCACCGAAGGAGATGACTTTATCTTTGACAATAAAGTAGACAACGGTGATGCCCACCACGGCGTAGAGGACCGTCTCCAGGAGGACGTGACGGTCGCGGGCAGACTTTCCTTTCTGCTCCGCCTTGATGACGATGAGCGAGAGATACGAGAGCAGCGTCGAGGCGTAGAAGAGAATGGGCGAGTGCCCAAGATTCATGGCGTTGTCGAGGCACCGCTCCGAGAGAAAAATGAGAGGCATCAGCAGTCGGCTTTCCCCGTGCGGCGAGGTGAGGGCTATCGAACAGAGGATAAGGATGCTGGCGGCCTGCATCCGAAGCTGTGCCTGCCAGGAGACATAAGCCAACAGAATTGCCCACAGTAACAGCAGCGTGGAGGAATACGAAATCTCTAACGCGCGTCGCTGCTGTGGCTGCGCTGCCTTGACTTCTTCTTCTAGCTGCCACGAAGCTCTCGAGGGGGATCGGCACCGATCCACCACCGAAGATTTCCTGAAATACATGGGGTATTTCATGAAGGGTACGGCTTCCTATATGTTTGCTGGTGTGGAGACGAGGAGGAGAGGAAGAAGAAGGGTGCGTGCGCCGACCTCTGCGAGTTTGCGTGTGAGCGTAGGTGGAAAGGAAGGTGCTTTCGCTGCTGCTGCCGCTGCCGATGCTGCACATTCGACTAGTATTGTTCGCCTTCCTCGCCCTTGTTTTCGTACATATATCTCAACATAGGAAAATATATCAATATATATATATATATCAGGTGGGTTAGGTAGCCCCCCCCCCCGCCACACAAACACACACACACACCAGACGTCGTGTGTAGGTGTGTGGAAGAAGAGGGTTCAAGCAGAGCGAGAGTGAAGTTCGTGTGTGTGAGAGAGAGAGAGAGAGCACAAAAGGCATATCGAATACATAAATACATATATGATGGAAAGGAAGAGAAGGGAACTTGGGACTACTGTTGAGCAGACAGCATCACCGTCTGCCTTGGTGTTCGAGCGCCCCTTCTTCGAATTCTCTTCTTTTCCTTGGACGCATTCGTGCTGCTCGTACGAGAAAAGCTGATGGAGAAAAAAAAGGTCGCTGCTCGACATGCTCCCTCACACCGATCGAATGATCTCTCTCTCTCTATAGATGCATGCATACACACCTATACAGACACACGCACGTATACACGCAGGGCAGCAGAGGTTACCGTGGGCGACGCACATCTGCTTGGATGCTCGACCGTCCCCCCACCCCCTCCCTTATCCAAATTTTTCGAATCGAGTGGGGCCTATCACGGGAGCGTTGATTGGGCAGCCATGCACACACACGTTCGTACACATAAACGTCCGTGACAAGTCTGTTTCTCACTCTTTGTGCTGGAAGGTCTTTTGATGTCAGGAGAGGAGGGTGAGGAAAGAGAGAGAGACTCGTGATTTCATCGGCTTGTGACGGTGCTCGGGAAGCGTCTCTCTCCCTCCCCTCCCCTCCTCCCCTTCTCCTCCTCCTTAAAAGGTCGACGCTCATCTTTCTTTATTTTGCGGTCGAGCGACCTTCAGCAGCGAAGGCACACACCCCAAACACACACGCACGGAGGAGGAGCGAGGGGGGAGCGACGAAGGATGCTTTTGTGGCGGTAGTCATAGGAGTAGAAGCCACGTCACTCGGACTGGGGCTGACCTGCCGCGCGGTACGTTGTGGCCATGGTCGTGGCCATGGCTTCCGCAACCTGCAGAAACTCTCGAAGGGCGAACTCCCGGTAAGGGGCGGGGATCGGCACCTTCTCCACTTGACCATTGGCGTGCATGGTGAGCTGTGCGTCGGCCAGCGTATCCTGCACCACCTCGAGTAGCCTCTCTCGGAGCCTCGTTACGGCCAGAATATCTTTGTTGCCGTAGAGGTCCTTCGCATCGTAGACGGAAGCGTCGGAGAAATGGCGATAGAAGACGTTCACACTGATGTTGTAGGGGGCTGCGACGGAGCCAGAGCCCCCCGCTTCCTCCTCCTCCGGCGACAGTGTTGTGATGTGATGAAACCACATGGCGGGGAAGAACAGCATATCCCCCGGCCTCAGTACCACTTCCTGGGCAGACTTGCATGCTTCGATGAAGCGGGGGTAGCGCACAAGGTCTGGCGCGTCGAGGTTGATCACCGCCGAGGAGCTGCCGGTCATATAAAGGTCAGTTAGCGCACTAGGCGGGAACAACACCACTCGCTTGGACCCCACGATCTGGCACAACACGTTGTCGAGTGTATCGTAGTGCGTCCACAGCTGGAGCGGCGGCGCGTTCATGCGCAGACACGATTGGTGTAGCCGAGGCTCGATGTATTCCTTCGCCCCCGGCGGCAACACGAAGTCCTTTCCGAGGGTGGGGAAGTCCACCCACAGGTTGGAGCGCTCGCTCTTCATATGGCTGGCCACCGAGCGGTAGTAGTACGTCTCGTTTGGTGTCTGGCCGGTCGCACGATAATTTCTGGTCGCCTCCTCCAAGTGTTGCACGAGCTGCGCCAGAGCCATGTGGCGGAAGGTGAAGTTCTTACGAACAAAGTCGAGCAGTTGTGATCCTTCTGCGATGTGCACCGACACCGTCGTCGGACCTTCTAGTTGAGTGAGGTACGCAGAGGAGTTCCAGCGTGACACACAAGCCCCAAGTGGGGCGTTCCGGAACACCACGGGCTCTGCCGCGGCGTGCGCTGCTGCCAGGAAGGCAGCGGCAGTGTACTTAGCCACCTCGCGTACGGTGGCCCACGGTTTGGAGAGGAGGCGGTCGTAAGAGTACGTGAGAGGAGCTCCACCTGAGGTAGTAGCTTCGCCACATCCCTGCCTATCGGAGCCTACGCTCGCAGCCGTGGTGTTGCCGAGATGGAGAAGCTGCGGCTTGGCGGCAAAGGTACCGAAAGAAAAGCAGGTATAGCCTCCGCCCACCACGCCGACCACTCCGTCGCCCAGTGCCACACACGAATGTCGTGACCACCACGGAGCCGCCTCGGAGAGCACAACAGGAGCGGCCTCAGGTGCGGGCACGGTGTCAGCGCAACCACTGATCAGCGAGCACGGCACCAGCACCGCAGGCGGTACTCGGCTCTTCTCTGTATAGCTGCTACCACCCAGGAGCAGTATCGAGTCCGTGCGATCGACCGTGACGCGTGTTAGTGAGTGGGAGTACCGACCTGCGCCGAGGCGCACTGGCAGACGAGTCCACACCATGGTGGGTACATGGAGCTTCCAGAGGAAAGGATTGCACGACGCGCGGCCTGAGAGGACGCCACCAGAAAGGAGAACTTCCTCCGGTGAGATGGCGAGTGCCGCAGCGGAGTGCAGCGACGGGGGCGCCACCGATGTGTTCCCCTCCTTCTGGCCTCGTGAGAAGTGTGCGTCATGAAGGGCCTCATACGCTATCGTGGAGCAGCGTTTGGAGACCGTGACGCGGTAGCATTCCAGTCCCGTGGCCGTTGGGGAGGCGATGCCGCGGCTCTTCCCACCTAACAGCAGGAGCACCGCTTCGTCTTGGGTGCTACACAACGGCACCATGCAGTGACGATACCGGGGAGAAGGGATAGAGCCACCGGCGTTCTCGATCGAGGGTACTTTTGCCAACGCACTCCAGCGAGCAGTAAGGTTACCTCCGAGACTGACCGTGCGAGGTACGTCGATGGAAAGGAGAAAGGCTGCATTCGACGGCGCTGACGGGTTCGTGCGGCCACCCCACACCAGGTATTGCCCTGGCCCAATACGCGAGAAGGAATGAAAGATAAGAGGGGGTGGAGCGATATCGGTCGCTGCGGCCGCCACCGCCACCTGCAACTCCCCTTCCTGAAGACTGTGTGCAAAGACGGTGTTCACCCGCTGATGTTGCTTGCCAGCTGCGAATCCACCAAAGGAAATGAGAAGGCGATCCCCGTTCGGCAATGGCTCGACAGCGACGCCGCCGTTGCCCCAGCCTTCGAAACCGAAGCGTGCGGAGGGCCAGCTGTGCAAGGACCCCCGCACCGGCGGGACCGGCTCCAGGGCTGGGCCTTCCACCTCACCCTTGTCGGCGGTGCCCTCCGTGACAGGCGCACCATCTTTTGTGTACTCCACGAATGCCGAGTGTCGCGCACAGCCAGCGTCGACGACCGACTCCCACGCGCATGGCGTAACGGCCATCGTCAGACCGTAGTGCTCGCACATCTCACTCCACTCTTCCAGTTCGTCAAAGTCCTCCAGTGACTCCACGCGCTCCTGCTCTGCCCCAGCGATACAGAAGTTAGAGACCTTGTAGAAGTTACTCCACCACACTCGGTGCATGCCTGCGGCGTGAGCCCGGCGGGTCATGTGCGCGCCGTCCGGCGTCGCCTGGATACCGAGCAGAGGGCTGCTTTTCTGTCGCAGTGACGCCTGCATCACGCGACCAAAGCTGTCTGCGGGGGCCACCTGATCGTAAGCCACGAAGATAGCGTTGGGAAAGCTCGAGGCGAGGCATGTGATGAGTCGCGTTGCATCGTCGGGTGGCATGTACTGCATCACGCACTCGGCGTAGATGATAGTGGGATGCGTCACCGCGAACCCTGCAGGACCGTGCGCGCGAAGACGAGGGACAAGTTCGGTGGAGGCAGACCGTAGGTCGATCCCTACGGCGGCGTAGTGAGGTCCTCGTATTGGGCAGTCCTCCCGGTGCGGCGCCAGCTGCCAGTCCTTCGGGAAGGTGTGGGGTGGGGCCGCCGCCAACAACGCAGATTTCGATTGCAATACTGCTGGGAAATCCACATCCATGAAAAGGACCTCGCCTGAGGGAAAGGCAACGGCGGAGGTGGCAACGGCGCTGCCCTCGGTGGCCGGCCGTACATTCACCGAATCCAACAAGAGCCGGAGGGCCAGTGTGTCATAACCAGCCCCTAGCGAAAGGACCTGCACCGGAGGAGGATTCCTCGAAGCGGGAGGGGTCACGTCAGCTGGTGCCGCATCCGACCGTTCCGGTGCCTCGAGGTAGGCTCTGATAAGCTGCACCACAAGATCCGCCATGACAGCCATGCGCAGGTAGTAGCCACGGTTGATCAGCGGCGATCGCCGTGAAGGCTTTCTCACAAAGTGACGAAGGAAATCATCCCGCACGTAATGGTGTGCCACGGCGGACCGCTTGCTCACCACGCTGTCGTCGTTGGTGTGCTGGACCTGCTTATCTGCGCTTCCTCCCACGGCTTTGAGCTTTCGCGTCACTTTCTGGGTCTTCTTGAGCTTTTTCTTGGAGATGGGAGCGTCTGTGGCGACGATGACCACGCCAGGTGATGGTTCTCCGTCGGAGGCCCGTGACTCCGCCATCACCGCCTTTTCTGTTGGATGTGCAGCACGCATCTTCCCTTCCGTCTTTCTTTCGGTGGAGGATTCAATACCCTTCGACAACCATAAAAAAAATTCTCTCTCACACACACACAGACAGACACAAAATATCTGCTACGCGCTCTCGCTCGTGAAAGTGAAGCGCTTCAGAGGGATGGTGCTCCGAGACGGTTACGGGTTTAGAAGAGAGAGGCTTCGGTTAGATTATTATTTCGCGTTTCATGGGTTGTGAAGTTCCTATTTTAAACCGTTGTATGTTTTGTTTTGATGTATACACACACGCACACACACGTGCATATATATATATGTGTGTGTGTAGAAAGCTTGGGAAGCAGAAAGAATTGTGGTGGTGTAGAACAGACGAGGAAGCACGTCGTCGGAACGGAGGAGAGGAGGGGGGGGGGAGAGAACGGAAGCTTCTTTTTTCGAGTTTTGCTGTTGCGTTTGACGCACTCTGTCAAAGCGGACAGGCAAGGAGAGAGAGAGAGAGAGGGAGAAAGGAGTGGGGAGTGAGAAGGTAGAGGAGGGGGGGGCGGGGGGAAGGCTCGTCGCAGGTCGCTTCCTCCTCCGTATACCCACTGTGATGGTTTCGCATCGTAGGAAGGGCAGGAGACCCTCCCCCCCTCCCCCTCCTCCACCGAAGAGAGGAGCCAGCGGAAAGAGCCCATGAAGATCAGCCTCACTTCCAAGGGCACACAAACCCGCAGGAGAGAAGGGGAAATCAAGAAGGGAAGGTGCCCAACAACGAAACGGTAGACGAGAGAAAAAGAAGAGAGTCTCTGGAGTCTCTCTGCAGAACTCAACGCGCCCTTCGTCCTTCTCCTATCGATCTGCTCATGTTTTCCTGCCCCCATCCCCCCCCCCTCCTCCTCTCGCTACCCACTCCTCCTCGGT
This sequence comes from Borovskyia barvae, assembly GCA_030849085.1. Taxonomy (NCBI): domain Eukaryota; phylum Euglenozoa; class Kinetoplastea; order Trypanosomatida; family Trypanosomatidae; genus Borovskyia; species Borovskyia barvae. The sequence continues at coordinate 207,273 of JASAOM010001109.1, read as the reverse complement.
CGGCGAACGACACGAGAAGCACCTTGCATGTCGGATGGTGGTAGTCGGTGGGTGGATGGGGTACAAGGAGAACGGGAACCAACCGTGCGTTCATGTTGTATATATATATATATATATCTACAGATAATATTAAAGCGCTCACGGCAAGGAAGAAGAGCTGGGGCGAGGAGGAGGAGGTCACGGAAAGGAAGCAAAAGAAACACGGAGAGATCATAGAACTCCTTAGCGACCGTGAAAGGACGCCGACAACGTTTTTTTTCTTGGGGGGGGGGGGAGCTTACGAGTTTGGTGGGACGCTTCTCTGGGGCAAAGAAGACGTGTCCGCCTCTTTGATTTTCTCTCGCTTCCCATCTTCTGGATCCAGCTCAGACGAGGGAAGCGCATCTACGCGATGTTCACAGCGCCTCTTTTCCCCCATTTGCTTTTCATTTCTTCAACGTACGTTTGCATTTTCCGAGCTCTTCACCCTGATGCCACACAGAAAGAGTGATGTATGCCAGTACATCTACATCTTTGTGCGCTTTGTAGCAGTAACTCTTTCCACCCCTTCCCTTTTCCTCAGTGGTAGACGTTACCATCGTCGTGATCGTTTGTATTCCTATGAGACAACGTGTCGAGGCTGCCGATGTGGTCGTCCAGGTCGTGTAGAAGGAGGTCTGCCTCCGCGGCGTCGACCTCTGCCACATCGTCCACCTCCTCAGCCGCTAGTAAGTGCCCTGCCTCCGCGGCAGCTGACGGAGAAGAGGTGCCGCAGGCAGTTGCAGCCACCGCGGCCTTCTCCGGGGCTCCGCTAGACGGGGCGAGTCCCTTCCACTTCAGCACCGTCTGGGCGAGCTCCAACTTTCCCGCCTTGAGAAGGAGACCACTAAGAATAACGCTGGTGTGACGACTCAGCGCGAAACCGGCCTTCTCCATCTCCGTCAGGAGGAGCGCCACCTTCGCGTGCTCGCCAGCCCGGGCGAAGGCACCCACACAGGCATTGTAAATGAACTCGCTTTTGGGCAGCTTCGCCATGTCCAGCAGCTCCTGCAGCTTCACGGTGTCCCGCATGCGGGCGTAGATGACGTATACCGTTTCCACGTCACGTTGTCGGCAGTCGGGGCGCGTGAGGAGGAGGTCCACGTATTGCTGCATCTTCGCCGTGTCACCGATGCGACTGAAGGTGGACGCAACCGTGGCGAGCAGTCGGCTGGTCATGACCACGTTACTACTCCTCACCATGTCCTCGACAAGGGCTTCGGCTTCCTCAGGCATGCGCGCACGTGCGTAGATGTGGAGCAACACGACATATCCGAATTCTTCCATGGGTATGTGCCGAGCCTTACGCTCTTCCACCAGCTCTTGCAGATGTTCAAAGCGCTTCGCCCGGCCGTAACCTTCAAAGAGAATGTTATAGGTCACCGCGTTCTCTTGTAGACCCTCGAGCTTCAGTTTTTCTCGGATGGCTTCCATCTTCGCGACATCGCCACTTTTTGCGTATGCATTCATGGCTTGGTGGTAGGTGACCAGCGTTGGCGCTGCGTTCGTCGACTTCGCCATCTCCTCCAGGACCGCCTCCATCTCAGCGAGACGCCCCATCTTCCCAAGCATATCCACCACTGTCGTCGCGGTGACGGGGTTGGGCGGCACCAGCCGCATCATCGTATCCAATATTTCCTGCACCTTCGCCATGTTGTGCACATTCATGTATACATCCAGGAATCGACTGTACACAGGCATGGTGATGACCATCGAGCTCTCCACCAGGTCAGCCCAGCACTGATCCACCGCATCGACGTCCCCGAGCCGCGCGAACGCCGATGCAGCGTCCGCGAAGAAGAGTGGTGAATGCACTTGGCCTTCATGTAGGGCCTTGTGGAAGTATCGGCGCACCCCTTCCGCGTCTTGGAAGTGGGCGAGAGAGTTGACGATGACGCTGAACAGCCGTTCGTTGAGTTGAATTTGCTGTGCCTCCAGCTCGTTGAGGATCGCTCGGAACTGAGCCCAGTCGCGTTTCTGGGCCGCGTTGCGCAGCAGCACTCGATATACATTCGCTGACTTGGTCGGCAGTCGTGCCATCAACGCCTTCGTCGCATCGGGCATGTCATTCGAGGAGTAGTGATGCAACACCTCCGCCTGTACGGCTTCGTTGCTGAGAAGGCCGTACTGCTCGGCATCTTGCACCAGTGCCGCACCGCGTGTGACGTCCTTCGGATAGCATCGAAGCATCTGAATGATAAGGGCGGGGCTCATGTTGTACCTTGCTCCTTTCTCCGCCTTCTGCTTCGCTTCTCGGTAGAGGTTTTCGATAGTTTTGAAGTCGTTGAGAGCGTGAAAGACGCGAAGTAGCGTCGGGTACAGGCTGCCATCCACGTGCATGCCACGGCCACGCATCTCCGCCAGGTACTTCTCCACGAGACGGGGGTAGTAGCGGTCCAGCACCCGAAATACATTGTGATACGTCTGGGTGGTGTGGTACACCTGCCGCCGCGTCATCTCTTCCTTCAATCCAATCACTTCCTTGACGTTGCACGAGTGGGCGTACCAGCGAAGCATCTCGTCGAACCATTTGTGATCTCTCACCACCCCCGCGTTGTCCAGCAGGTCGAAGCACTGCCGCATTTCTTCAAAACGCCCCAACGCACCGAAGCCGCGCAGAAGGGAGGAGACGTAGAGGGGATCAAGGTCGTCTACCGTGTCGTTCGCGACAGCGTCTTCCACGACGCGGCGGAGGTGCTGCACTTTCTGCAGCATCACGTCGTCCCCACCTTCACGATGGCGCGCCAGGATGTCGCTGACTTTGGCGATCACGGCCGACTCGGCAGCCATGCCGAGCGTGAGGCGCTTCAGCTCCGTGCAAAGGGATGCCTCCACCTGGTAAACATCCGCCACGGTAGTCACACTTTGCTGCTGAAGGCGGGAGCGCATGATGGCTCCAACGGCAGCGTCCGAAAGGGTGAGCTCATGATCACATGCAAGGTGCAGTACGGAGCGGAGGGAGGCGGTGCTGCCCCGACTGGCAACAACCGCACGCGATACGATCGCGTTGCGGTCGATGCTGTGCCGCCGCTGCACCTGAGGGTCCGTGAGGACCCCTTCCACCAGCTCCACAACAGCATCGAAGCAGCCTGTCATTCCAAGTCCTTCCAGCACGGCGCAGTAGTCGTCGGTGCTGATGGCGTCCTTGGGGATCTGACCCCATAACAGAACACTCTCCTCCCGCTGACCGCTGAACTGGTACGCCAACACCGCCAACACTTTCATGTCATCGTTCTTTCGGAGTTCCTCCGCCATGCTACGCATCAGCTCCTTGGCGTTGTCGCGCTTGTAAGACTCATATAGGTAGCGCACCAAAGGACATCCCAGCGTCAGGCCGTACTTGCGAAACCGAAGTGCCGCGCGGAAGAGGAGGTGCGCCATGTCACTCTGGCGGAGATCCACACACTCCCGCATGAGACTTTGCATGATGGCCGTGGCATCGGCCGGTGCGATGTCTCGCCGTTGAAGTTTGGCCTGGAGGGCGATCATGAGGTACGTCACTGCGTTGCGGAACTGGGCGATGCGTCGACGGGAGTGCAGCATGGACTGCCGAATGTGCCGGGCCACGTGGCGCGGCTTACTGGTCAGCACAGAAGCGAGCGCCGCCTCATCTTCGCTGGAAAAGGGTCGATAGTGAGAAGCGGTTCCAGGCGAGGGACCGCGCAACGGACTCGCCGAGGTGCAGAGGACACCGAAAGCCCGAGCGCTTGCATGGCCGACCCGACTAGAGGACGACAACGCGGGGGGCAACGGGGCAGCCCGACAGAATGTCAGCGCTAGGTGCACCACGAAACCCAACCGACGCATAGGTGCTTCGCCCCTTCACGTTCGTTCTCTTTTTTCCCCCGACCGCCCCGTTCGCGTGTGACGAAGAGCGGCGAGCTGCCCCCCTTCCGAAACCACCAAAAGCGATATATATATATATATATATGCGATACGATTCAACACGCCGCTGCTCTTCTCCTTCGCCCTTCAGAAATTTTGTAGGAAAGAAAGCAAAAGATCAGAGCATGCGGGAAGGAAGCTCCATCACGAGCGGCAGGCGTAGAATAAGGAGTGGGAGAACGTGCCCACATAGACAAAAAACTAAACGCAAAACGCACACGAAAAAAAAGCGGAGCCGCTCTGTGCAGATGGAGGCAAAGATTTCCCCTTCAACTCCTTTTCCTTCAAACAAAAACGGGATGTAATAGCGGCTCACCCGTATCGACCCGGACACACTAACGCACACACGCGTACGTAGAGACACTCCCGTGAGAATACGATAAGCCGATAGAGAGATGAAGATCAAGGCCGATGGAGAGAGTGTGAGAGAGAGAAAGAGCGTAAAAGTGAGGAGAGGAACAATGAAAAAGAAGTGGGGAAAGGCAAGGGCATCAAACGACTCCAATATACTTTGCCTCCACTTCCTCAATATATATACATACATATATATATATATATATATATATATATATACATCCTAATGGGACTTCTGCAGAAACGCGTAGCAGCCACCAACGTCATTCCCCAACCACCAAAGCGCAGCAGTACAGCATCGCGTACGCACGTCTCTGCATTTCACCCGCCATGAAAATGCCGATAGCTTCTTCTCTGGCCCTCCCACGAAGGATAGACAAGACAGCGGGAGCGGAAAGCTGAGAAAAAGAGGTAGAGGAGACACTGCCGTCACGCTGAGGAGATGTCACAATACGCACTGAGACGTCCCTTCCTTCTCCTCCACCACTCTCCTCCTCAGCGAATATGCAGCCTCGCCATGAAGAAAGAGAGAGAGACAGAAGAGGAAAGGGTCGAGTTCGGGTGGCGATGGTGATGGTGAAGGGGTGATGTGAGCGATGAGTGGAGTCTACTCTGCATTGCGCGGGTACATTTTTGGTTTTGTTCTCCAGATACCCACTGCATTCGCTCAGGACGGTGCGGCGTCTGTCCCGTGTGACGATCTCAACAGGACGGACGACGCCGATGAAAGCAAAAAAAGAAAAAATTCAAAGAGGCACCCGAAAGGCATAGAACAGAGGGTGACTGAGTGAACACCGGGATGGGCTCGCATGTGGAGAGGGATAGACGTTCGAAGATAGGACAAGGAGGGCTAGAAGCATAGGGAGCAGCTCGAGACAAAAGAGAGAGAGAGAGAAGAGTAACGAAGTCACAACATCAACTACAAACAGCAAAAGTGAATTTCATTCACGTCGTCCTGATCCTCTTTTTTTTTTCAAGACGCCCCCCCCCCTCCCCCCCCTCAACACACACACGCACTCAAAAAGACGAAATGCCATCCTCCACAATTCGCATGGAGGCGAGAGAGAGAAAGGCAGGAGGTGTGCGCGCCTATGCTCCATCGTCTCAATATATAAATGTATATATGCCTCTCTATCAGCGTCTCCCAACATGGAGACGGGTAGGGAGATGTGTATTCGTGTATATGGGTGTGGGGAAGTCGAGAGAGGGGTAGAGGGCAAGACAAACATTAGCAGCAATGAGAACGGCGACAGCGGAGAGCGGGAGGAGAGGGATAACGAGAGAAAGCTGAAGGAAATAGAGTCGAGACACGGAAAGGCCGGCGACGCGATCAAACAAACGTCGCGAAGGAAACCGAAGAAAAGACGCGAAGCGAGAAAGGGGAGAGCGGGGAGGACGCACATGGAGAGAGCGAAGATGTGTATCTCACCTAGAAGTACGCATGCTGAGGGCACACACATACACATCTGCACATCCACGCGAACGCGAAGAGAAAGGCTTCTCCACACTAATATACACGCCCATTTCCCCTTTCTCTCCCGCTCCCTCTCGCATGACGTAGTCTCCTTTGTTCGGCATCGTGCTGCGGTCCTTCGCTGGAACAAGCAGAGTGCACCGAGTCTCTGGCTCACCGCCTCCCCTTCCCCTCCACTCCCACTCTCCCACCCCGGGAGGGCGCTTTCTCTATACACCAGGGGCTTCGAAGGCCACCATTTCACTGGAGATAACAGGCGCCTCTCTCGAAGAGGAGGGATGATGGGGATGATGCCGCACATTTTGATCGACATACCGCCCAGGCCCGTCGTCGTCGTCGCCCTCTGGCGATTTGTCCAACCCGCACCATCGAGAGCACAGGCAGCGCAGCAGGAGTCTCCCCACCCCCAACTTGTGGCCACCAAAGCCGTGTATCGCCGCCGTAAACCCCGTGAAGCGCTCCTTACTTCCAAAGCAATCCTCGTAGCGGGCGACGAAGCCACCGCCATTCTTCTCTTCCGCCACAAGTGCTTCGTGGTGGGCTGGGAAGAGTTCCGGCTGTCCCCGCACCGCTGCCACGATAAACTCATTGTCCATCCACTCCGTGGAGTTGGTGGAGCCGAGAGTTTTCTTGACTTCCTCGCTCAGAATTGTGTAGCTCTGCGTTGAGAGCAGGCGCTCAAAGAAGTCGCGCGTGCGGGTCGAGAGGCGCTCATGGCGTACGTAGCCTCGCCCCCCCTTCAACACGATTTCTCCAAACAAAGAGGCGTAGTACGTAAGAAAGAGGCTGCACAAGTCCCGCACCGTTTGATCTTTGGGGTGGCGCAGCTTGAGGATCGTGAGGCCCGTCCGAAGGGCACTCAGCATCCCCGAGTGAGGCAAACGATCCTTTGTTTCGTTCAAGTAGTTGACCCGGGTACAGACGCCGTCGGGGCCGAGGTGGACCGCGACGACGGAGTCCAGCGGCACGCGCGCCAGCTGTGGCAGCTGCGAGGTGAGGATCCCAACGAGGTAGGGCGGCGGGGCAGCGAGGACGTCTAGCAGCGATGTGGGCACAATAGGAATAAGGATGTGCATCCAATCGAACGGGGCAACGAGGGCTTGGAGAGACATGACGACGTTGGACACGACCGAGAAGTTTGGGCCGACGATGATAATGTGCTTCTCCAGGATCAGGTCTGCCAAGACAGCGAACAGATCTTCCACGTCGGGGAAAATGGCGAGCATCTCGAGCGGTGCAGTATCGATGAAAGAGCAGAGGCGATCGTAGGGGCGGTGGAACGTGAGGCCGAGGTCGAGAGGCGTGTTGAACATGCCCCCGGAGGGGGGCGTAGCACACCGACAGAGCGCCTTCACCACTCGTCTGCCGCCTTCATTGCCGTTGGAGACGAAGAGATAGGCTAACCGGTAGAAGAAGCAGCACCATGGATACGGGGAGAGGATCACCACAGCTTCACCGTTCACGAAGGCAGTCGTGTGTCCGTACTCGCGTACACCCTTGCTATCAGTGAGGACGAACGTGTAACTGAGCTGGTCCACCGAGTGTGAAGTCCCGGCGTTGGCCAAGGCGAACTGGCCGAGGTTGGGATATTTTCGCTGCGTCACCGCTGGCGAGTACGGGTGCGACCAGATGATGTCGATGCCGCCGCCTCCGCTCCGGTCGAGGCGCATCAGAAGAAAGCAGTTGATACAGCTTTCCTCATTTCCTTTGTTGTAGAATATCTGTGATTTAGACGTGAAGGCGCTCTCCTTCTTGTGGTATTCTACAAAAGATGTCTTCAGCGCTTGAAAGTGCGAGCCGATTTCGATAATGTCTTCCATGACCCTTTGCCGCTACGCATCTCCACCCCCTACTTCCGAATACGATCCTAACAGCACACACAGGCACACGCACACGATCAGTAATTCGCAACCGTGAACGAGAGAGATGGCCACGCCGAAGGCTCCCCTTATATATGTGTGTGTGTGTGCGTGTGTCTCGTTCTCTATTGACGTATGATCATAATCATTGTAGCGGCAGATGAGAAGAAGGAGGGTGGTGGTGGTGCGAGGAGGAGAGCCGTGGGTAGCGAGAGGGTGCCGAAAGGTTAAGAAGCACATACGTACCCACCCCACATGGTTACATTCGGTATCGTCTACACCCAAGTATCTATCGAGGACGGTGGAAGTCAGGGATAGAAATTTCCGAGGTGTAGACAGCCGTAGCGCTTCACATCTCCGTCTGCCCCCTTTCTATACGACTTTTATGCATCGTAAGCACGGATCTCTCTCCCTTGCTTTTCTTTTGTGTGTGTAGTACAACACGCTTTCCTTTGCATGGCGATTATGAAACGATGGTACGTCACAGCACACCTGTCAAGCAAACACGCCGCAGAAAAATCCAATCGAGTGGGTGGGAGAAGATAAAAATAAGTTCCCTTCAGCACCACCACCACCTCCATTCATCTTGCGAACAACACCGTTTGTGTACTTGCGTACAATTTCAAAAAAATCCAGAAGCTCACACGCCACGTTGCCGTTCTCTCGCCCCCCCTTCCTTTATCCTTCTCCTCGAACGACAACGCGGCGGCGCCAAAAAGCATGAGCCTGCCACCTGCAGCGTGTTTCACGGCTGTACCTCGGAAGATGGAGACGGAGTTGGCAGAATCTCGTGCTCCTTGGCGGCCCCTGAGGAGGAGGAGGTCAGCGCAAGCTTGTGGTCCATCCTTATCGCCTCGATCTGCGCTTCGAACTCGGTACACATGGGGTGCTCCTCACGACCCCGTTGGAGCAGCGCGAGGGCTTCATCCACGCGGTTCAACCGCCGTAAAGCGTAGGACCCATGAAGGTAGCCTTGCATGTTGCCGGAGGCCTCCACCGCCAACGTCGCACTATTTGCTGCCTCTTCCCACTTCTTCTGGCGCACCAGAAGGCCTGCCTTGAGTGCTAGGAGACCACCCAGACGACTCGCCTCCTTCACGTGCGCGATTCCGACGTCCACGCAACGTACGGCACTGCGAAGGTCGCCGCAGTGCAAGTTCGCCATCGCCATCCCCGCTACAACCTTCACAAACAAGGTGATATCCATCGGCTCGTGCGCCTCCTTCGATGTCATGATGACATCGCCACGGACCACGCTTTCAGTAGGGGCGGATGCAGGAGTGCGGACCGCAGACCCCGCCCCGGGTGAAGCACCCGCCACCGTTGACGCCGAACATCCATTGCGCTCCACTTCTTCCACCATCGCTCGAAAGTTATCGGGGAACCCAGCCACAAGCTCATGTGCCGGATCGTTCCCCGACAACGCCGATGAGTTTGGGTAGAGCAGATAACTCAGCGGCCGCAGGGCAATGATATCTTTCACCCCGTACTGCAGGAGAAGCTGATTGAGATGCGGTGCGATGCTAGGCGTCGGGCTCTTGCTATCGATTTCTTTGACGATTTTGTTGCCCAGCTCCACGATAACGTCCCGTGACGTACTCTCTTCCAGGACAGCACGCTGCTCTGCCAAACTCTCTTCCAGCACCTCTGGCACATACTCTTTCACTCGTTCATCACGGGTTTGAGGTTTGTTCCAAAGGTTCGTGAAGAAGTCCGTCTTGGTTGAGCCGAGTCGGAGAGCCGGCAGGAGAGCCGCTAGTCGCTTACTGATGCGGTACATGATATCCTCTCTACCTCCGTTTGCAAAACAGCAACCGCAGCCTCTTTTTGTTATCTGTCTGTTTGAGGTGCGACGGCCTCGCGAAAAAATGCAGGAGAGCGGGGTGGGGTGGGAGTCAGGGCACACGGCTCCTATCCCTCCTCCCTGCCTTACACTCCTCACTATCCCCGAATACAAAGTTAGCGACCCGTCACCGTACAAGTACCTTTGCGAAAAGAGATGTAGGGAGAGAGAGAGAGAGAGAGAGGAGCGAGAGTGTGTGGGTGGAAGAGACGGCATCCCACATGTGAGAGCATATATGTATATATATCTCATACGATGCTCAGCTGAGCAAAATAGGACGAGCCAAGAGAGGGACGACGTAACAGGCAGGGATCACACGGTGGAGGTCAATGCACTATTCCTCCGGCGCATTCGCAGACTTCTTCATCGGTTTCAGAGGAAAGGAAACGGATGCAGCGGCCGCCTCTTCCCCTCCCCCAACAACCGTGTTGCAGCAACGAATCGACTAGAAGGAGGAGGAAAAGAAGAGAGACATGGAAACAATCAAAAAAGGTGCTCCATTTGCGCTTTCGTGCGACGGCACGCACACCGCGCCACCCTCGGACTCACTATAGCTCTCCACCTTCCTCCTCTTCCTTTATGGCGTGTGCGGATGCATCTTGGAGACTTGCGGAAGGGACGGGGGAGACCGGGAAAGAACTTTGTGTTCCACAGAGGTCGTTCACCGCAGCAGCAATGAATAAGTCTGCAATATCGGCAGCGAAAAGGAGATGCGCAACGGTGGATACCACCACCTCACACACGGTTTCCTCCGGGCTATTCTCTTTCATGCTCTGCGCGATGCGCCAAGTTGCCGAAGACATGTGCACTGTACGGGCCCTGTCCGAGTCAGTCGCCACCGCCGGAGAGCGCTCCTCCACCTCTTCGTCTCTGGGCGTGCTATCGTCGGAGGCGAGGGCCATCGCAATGACTTCAAGCTTCCTTCTCTGCTCGTCTGGCGAGGAAGGGAAGCTTGGGTGCACGCCACGCTGCTGCACGCGACGGAGAAGCTCTGGCGGCGGCGGTGCTGTGAAGAACAGGGTGAGACAGGAGGAGAGAGATACCGAAGAGGTGGGTGGCACCTTTACCCGCGGCGCCGTCCCACGTGAACTCGACGCAAGCCAGGAGGTGTAGTACAAATTCCTTGCCGCACTCGATCCGTTCGTCGAGTCCAGATACAAGACTCGCCGTGGGCAGCTGAAGTTCTCACGGTCAACACTGGCAGCCGTAGCAGTCGTGGCACGGATTGCCGCTGCTTCCTCTTTCGCTCTTCCTTCATCCTCACCACAACGAAGGGAGAACTCGTTGTGGCTGTCAGTGGGGTTGTCCCAGCCACCCAGTACGGCAAGGATGGCCTCGTGCGTCTTCACCTTGGCTCGCTTCAGGCTCAGCTGGGTTTTGTATTCGCAAAAAATTTGATCGCGCTCTGCGTGGCGGTACACGATGACAGATGGTGGAAGGGACAGGAACGAGCGTGGGACTGAACAAGCCGCAGTGGTTGGGAAGGCAGAGGAGGCGTTCGCGGCCGGGGAGTGGGCATGCACCCGGTGCTTGCCCGTCTTTCGATTCTTAGACCGCGACATGGTTTTCTCCTCGGCGACCATCACCATCCGATCCTTCGCGGCGTCCTGGAAGAAGGACATCAAGGCGCGGCCGCATGTCGACTTCCCCGTCCCGGGAAGCCCCACCGGGAGCAGCAGCAGATCACAGCTCGCTGCTGATCGGAGTGGCTTCCAATGCAGAACAGTCATGACGTAGTCCGTCCCCGGAAAGAAATCGAAGGTGCGCACGTGAGCGATAAACATCGCCTCCTTGAGGATGTGTGCGTCCCGCGTGAGCGAAGCCACATTACAACTCACGTACACGAAGTCGGATATCGCCTCGCGCGCCGCGAGAGACGCCACGGTGACGGTGGTGCGGGGGTGCAGTCCTTGCCGGCCGGCCGTCATTAGCACATGCCGCTCCACAGAGTCCGACGCAGCGGCGCGACGATCGCTGAGAGCGCCATGCATGCTAGAAGCCACCGAAGCGGACGGTGGGGCATCGGCGAACAGACGCAGTGACTCGCCTATGCGGTCCTTGCTGCGCAGTTGACAATGATCTATGCCGTTCCGCACAGCATCAGCAAAGACGCGGGGGCACGAGGTGACCACCGTCGTGGCATCGTAGTAGCCTTCGAAGGTGCGCACCACGCTGTTGACGTCACGACCGGACATGAACACGTGCCGTCGCGTCGCTACCGGCGGTGGTGATGGCGGCGACGGGACAGCAGCGGTGTGGACGGTCGGCGTGAGGGACGGTCGGTACTCGATCGCGGCACCGTCAGCCACAGCACCGGGCATGCCACGAGCGTGGGTCCCTTCACCCAGCCTTAGGAACGTGACGATAGCATGAAAGATGGCGTCCTCCATTACGTGGTTCACCTCACAAAATGCGTCGGCGGAGAGAGAGAACGGAATCCCATTCGGCGTGTACTCGACGATGACGTCTTCCGCATCCTGGGTGAGCGGTACGTAGTGACTGGACTTGTCGGGCTTCGCCCGCAGCGGTACACTCATCAGCGCTCCCGTGGCACCGTCCTTTTCCTCGGGTTGCCGCACGTGAGCAATGATGGCCACTAAGCCGGGAACAGACGCACGCAGGTGCTGCTCGAGGGCCGGCCTCTCGGTGCTCTCGTACCAGAAATCGAAGAGTGTCCGGAGTGGCGGACAATCCGTGGAGGGGACTGGAATAGCAAGAAGGGAGAGGAGCGTGGCTCTCGAAGGCATCGCTTCACCATCCCCAACCAGTCGGTTGCTTAGAGTTAGCTTCACCATGTACTGACCCACTCGGTTGACCTTCACGCACACCTCCAGGAAAAAATCCGCTGCGATCACGGGAACATGCGAGATGGACTTACAAAATGTGTCCACCGCCACCGCGACGTCGTTGACCCGAGGGATGCTAAGCGAGGAGACGGACAGCTGTGGCAGCAGCGAATACGTAGCTTTACAGCGGTATTGATCTTGCGCACCTTGCACCCGAGTGAGTTTGCTGGCCACAGCGCTGCAACATAGGGCTTGCAGCACCGCTGTGTAAGAAGGATATCTCACTTGGGTGGAGTGGGGTGGGGCTGGCGCTGGTGTGACAGGGGCGTCAGTCCCGAATCTCTCGTAGGCCATCCTGATATGTCTTCACGAATGCACAAAACGGAAAAACGCGGATGGGAAGGTTGGAAGGAGAGGAATTGATTATATATACTTATATATCAGAGACTCCCCCATCCGAGGGGTAGGCGGGGAGAGGGAGAGCGAGGGAAGGGGTCCCAGCTCCAAAACATAAATGTTTGAATGCGAAGATGGGGTGACGCCCGTGTACTCCCTCTCCCGCTCCCCCACAAACGAACCAACGCTCCTCCGACTGCCTTCTCCCCTTCCGCTTTTTAGCAGGAAAACAAAAAGAAATCGGCAGCAACCGTAAGAAAAAAGAAGGTAAGAAGGAGACGAGAAGGACCACACATTTTCTAGAAGGGATGCTCGCACAAAGGAGGGGGGAGGGGAGGGCGGCTCGATGCATGGGTGAGCAGAGGAGGGCGACGAGAGAGAGAAACAAAGAGGATCTACAACCCTCCTCTCTCCATAAAAGAAGGGGCGCCTCGTTTTGTACCTCCTCGTGAACACACACACACACACACACACACAAAAGGGACAGGAAGAGTCACGCAGGATAAAGAGAGAGAGAGGGAAGGGGGTTCTGCCTTTTCAAGCGGTCGCGCTTCAGGCCTTTGATTCCAAGAGGGCGATCTTCGATGCACCTCAGCGCACCGCTGCACAAACAAGTCAAGGGTGCTCCCTTCCCCCTCTTCCCCTCCTTCTCTCCCACGGCGAGGAGCGGTGGCGCTCTCTTTTTTCTTTTCGTCGAAAGTTCCGTTGTGGATCCCGCTGCCCCTCTCCCTCTGCCTCTCAGCTTCGGAAATGTCTCCCCTCCCTCCCCCAAAAAACACGCTCACCACCACCACCACCACCACTATCCCCGTCAAGAGTGTCGGCATCGATCGTGTGCGGCGGGGGGAGGGAGGAGGAAGGGCGACGAGTTCGTGCAGCCAAAGAGGACTTCTTTTCTATAGGGCGCCACACGAGATTCCTCTCGAGGTTCGTTCTCTAACTTCCTGTTGTACTTCCGAAAGGGAGAAAGACCGGGGACGGAAACGAGAAGATGGCGAGGTCGAGGTTTACAAAGGAAGTGTGTGTGTGTTTGGATTTGTGGAAGGCGTAGGAGAACACACACACACGTATACCTGCATATGTAAATAAATAAATAAATATATATAAGTAGACTCCGAAGTGTACGTGAGGAGGGTACACGCACGATCCTTCTCAACCCTGTGATGCGACGAAAAAAAAAAGAAGAGGAGTAGCGAACTCACCGAGAGGACGAGAGAGAGAGAGGGACACACACACACACCAACGTCACTGAAGCACTCCCACGAGTGCAGGCCTACCCCCCCTCCCTTCCCCAATACGGACGGATTCAAGAGCGAAATGAAAAAGGAGGAGGTGGAGGAGGAATCGAAACGTGCCTCTCTCCCATCGTGCGATGCCGGTGATGACGGGCGACGCTTCGTTTAAAAAGAGAAATCCACTTCAGCGGGTAGAGAAAAGGGCACGGCGTGTGTGTGTTCGTGCGAAGGGGAAGGGGGGGGGGGTGAAACCGACGTACTCCCCACACCCACACCGGAAAGGAGAAAAGCCAAAGACGGCTACGCCAGATGCCAGAGACAAGGCCTCCGCTAGGAAAAAGGAGAGGAAAGGTGGCGGTGGGGTACGGAGATGCCCCCGCATACGCATCGACAGAGATCCCCCCCCTCCCCAAATACACACACAAAAGTATGCGTATCTGTATAGAAGATGCCAAAGGGAAGGGGTGCGATAATTCCCACATCCCGCCTCCCCCTGCCGAACCCGCGCCACTCCATGGGCGCGCATGAAAAAAAAGGGCATCGTCGCCCATACCCACAGCCACACTCACCAACCCTTCTCCACATCGAGACAATTTCAGAGAAACACTTGAGCCCCCTTTCCCCCCCCCCCCTCAACACCCTCCCTTAACCGACACACGCCCCCATAGCCACTTTCTCTGTCTGTCTCTCCGTATTCTCCCTGACAGCGATCCTATCCCTCCCCCGTAATTTACTGCGAAGAGCACTCTGCCTGCTGCGCTCCACCCTGCATCCCGCCCGACGCGCGGCGCGAGCTTCCACCACCCCCGCCATAACTACCGCCCTCTTGAGAGGCCCATTGACCTCGCTTTTGTTCCTCGAGCTGCTCCCGCGACTCGCGTAGCACCCGTGCCTTCACGATGTTTCCAACTGTTGCGTGCGCATCTTGGCTGGGGGTACCGAAGGCCTTCTTAATCAACTCCTTCTGCTCATTACTGAGCTTCGTCGGCATCTTTAAGTGTGTGAAGATGTACACATCGCCTCGCTCTCCCGAAGGGCTCGGCATGCCCTCCCCGCTGATCTTTATGACCCCGTCTGGTTTTAGAATTTGGTCTGCGTTGCTCTCTACGTGGACCGTGCGCCCATCCAACAATTTAAGCGGCATATGGAGCCCCAACAGGGCCTCCTGCAGCGTTACGTCGCGGTTCACTACGAGGTCGTTGCCGCGGCGCTGGAACATCCGATGCGGACTCACCTCCAAGTGCAGATGCATGTCACCTGGAGGGGCTCCGGGGATGGTGCCCCCCTCTCCGCGCACCACCAGAGTCACGTTCGACGGCACTCCTGCTGGGATTTCAATGGTGACGTCCTGCGAGACGCTGCGGTAGCCCTTGCCGTGGCACTTGGGGCACTGATCTTCGGGCTTGGCCACCGTGCCCGTGCCACGGCACCGCGGGCATTCGGAGATGGTTTGCTGCACCATGCCCGGCCCCATGCGATGCTGCTGGACGACGTGGCCAGATCCGTTGCACTGGGCGCACCGCGGCTTCTCCGTCTTGCTCTTCGTGCCGAGCCCGGTGCATTCCGAGCACACCTGCGGGCGGTTTACTCGAATGTCCTTCGTCACGCCCTTGTAGACTTCCTCCAGCGTCAGCCGCGTTCGCACCTCCAGGGGCTGCAATGTGGGCGTTGCCGGGCGACCGCCGCCAGCGCCACCAAACATGTCCCCAAAGCCCCCCATTCCTCCACGGAAAAACTCCGCAAAGATGTCCTCCGCGGAGCGCCCCCCAGCGCCGAAGCCGCCCATGCCACCGGGACCGCCCGCGCCCATGTTGGGGTTCGTTGCCGCCTCCGACCCGTATTGGTCGTAGAGCTTCCGTTTATCCGGACTACTGAGCACTTCATAGGCCTCGGCAATCTCCGCAAATTCTTCCTTGTTGCCGCCCTGGTCGGGATGCGTTTCTAAGGCTCGCTTGCGATATGCCTTCTTGATGTCCTTGAGATCGGCATTGCGGTCGACGCCGAGCGTCTTGTAATAATCTTTGTTCCCACTGGAGTACAGGCGTGCCGGGGTAGGGAGGCTGAAGGTGCTGGAGACCGTTGGGGTAGCCGCAGCGGATGCGGCGACGCCCAAGGCCGACATTGTACGCACCGCCGAAGCGGTGAGGTAGCGAAACATGCCGGAGCGGAGGGAACTTACGTGGGGCTTACACACGCGCGCACACACACCTTGAAAGATGCAATAGTGAACTCTTTCTTATCTTCTCCTCTTAAAGATATAAAAATATATTTATGTTTATACGTCCCTGCAGACAATTCACTTTCTTCCTGGATGTCGCTCTGTTCGTTTCGCTGTCGATGCGATAGGGCCGATGCAGTCAGATGGGAAAGGGGTAGGCTGAGGAGGGTGGTGGTGGTGGTGGTGGGATAAGGTCACTCGACACAATCAACACACACAAAGAATGAGAGAAGGCAGGTCGACGCGGCAATTGAATATCCATCGGCTTCCAGAAAGACCTTACCTTCTCCTTTCTGCTAGCTTTCTTATTTAGGGGAAAAGCAGGCGCTGCCGTATCACCTAAGAACGGGATGCGGCAGCCCCAAGCAAGAGAGAGAGAGAGAGGAGTGCGCCAGTGAAGAGAAAGGCAGCGCAGAGGAAGAGTGCAATACTGCCTGTATGACTACCACCCACACACAAATATATATATATATATATAGCGAGAAAGAAATCCAACCCCCGACGGCAGGAGAGGAAAAGAGAAAAAACCGAAGATGATCTGTGAACACACACCCCGCACCGCCTTACCTGAGGGATCAGGACGCGGAGAAGAAGCGAATATATATATATATATGGAAGTGCTAAACGGACAGAGGAATGGGACGCACACATACACAGCCAAAAAAATATCTTTCTCCCTCCCTCCCCCGCGCGAAATAGGAAACACAAGTGGATTCAGCCTCGGTAGGAGAAGGAATGCACACGTGTGGGTTTTGTGAGGATACAGTGGTGAATGCGGCTTCTGTCGGTGCTGCGTCGCCGTTGGACAAGGAAAGAAGGGAAGGGAGGGGAGGGAGCGCAATGTCGAGTAAGAAGAAAGCACAAGTGAGAGAGGCAAGGAAGAAAGAGATTGGAAGAGGAGGGGGAAAAGGGGGAATGGGGTGGTAGTGGTGATGCGAGAGTGCTTAAAAAAACCCAATGCCTCACGCGACCGACCTTCATACTCCAGGCGGCTGTGCCGCCACATGGGGTAGCGCCAGGGGGGGGGGGGGTCCCTCCAGAAGGCGTAACGCGGTGGCGCGGCCCATCCACGTTTGCACCGGGCCACGAATCTGGTAAGGAGATGCAAAAATAAAAGAGAACATCTGCACGATGTCAGCGGATCATGAAGAAAGAGAAGGAGAGAAAAGGAATATTTTTTTTCAGCGAGGAAGACCGAACAATATATCTATAAGATATGACACTCCAAAGCACGTGGAGAGAAGGGCAAGAGGGGCGGGGAAGAGGGAGAAAGATGTACTTTCCAATCGATAGGGTGGCGGCGGAGGAGAAGCGTCTCCCAAACGGCGATGCATGTGTCTCTGGTGACCTTTTCTCCCTTTGTGCGTGGAAATGGGGGACGCGCGGACATTGTGTGGACACACCCTATTTATTATTTATTTTTGGTGCGGGGGAAGGCAACACAAGCGATGCTTCAAGGAGGCAAGCGCGTGCGCGCGTCCACATACACTTCGGCACCTATCGAGTGTCTTTCCCCCCTCCCTCCCCTCCTGAGGTCGACGCACGTAGAAAAAGGAGACGCGCACGGAAAAGGGCTGCAACACCATCACACACATGCACCATTATTATGAAATATATACCTTCTCTCTGTGCATAAGGCTCTCGTCTCCCACAAGCACTCCAGGTTCAGGAAAAGAATGCGAGGAGAGAAAGTGGAAAGGGAGTAGGGGGAGGGAGGGAAAGGAAGGAGGAAGAGAGTGCCTCAACACGAGCTCCCTTCTTCCATCTCTTTTTTTTTTGTGGAACGGGAGCTCCAGTAGAACACGTTCACTTCCTCCCCTCCCCTCCCCCGCCTCCCCTCCAAGACACCCACGAGCGCGAGCGTAGAAGACCGCTATATGCGAACCAACCAAGCAAACCCGCATATTAGCAAAGAAAGAAAGCGGGAAAAAACACTTTTCATCTCTTCTCTTCACAGCAGCAGCAACATACTCGAATATATATATATATGTATATATATATATATGTCCTCTCCCCTCTTCTTCTCGTCCCTTCACCATCGTATGTGACGCTCGCCGGTGTCCTACTTCCCATCCGGACGTTCACAGGGAGGGCGAAAAGCATTGGATGGCAGCCGGATACACGCACACACATCTATATGCATCTATATTCCATGAACACCACAGAGCTGTGAGAAGAGAGATGACGTTCATCGGCGCGCCGACGAAGAAAAAGAAAATGCGTTTTTCTCTTTTCTGCCCTCCCTCCCTCTTCCACCTCTTCCGTGAGGTTACTTCGTGTGCAAGACCCAGACGTGAAAGAGAATTCAAAAGGGAGGAACGGATAGGTGTAAAGAGAGAGAGAGAGTCCGCCCCACCTTTCCTTTTGCTCGGTGTGTGTGAGCTCTGCAGGGAGAAGGGGTTGGATAGGGAGACGTGGGGATAGGCAATAAGGATCAGGGGAGGCGGCGGCGTGTTCCCTTGTCAATTACCTTTTTTCCTTAAACGCTCTGCGATGTTACTCCTCTTAGCTTGGTGGCCAGCGCGTTACCGTGCTGCGGTACCGCCATCGCCAGCTGTTGCAGCAGCATCGCATGACTTCCGCCGGTGGCAGTTTTCACTTCGATGCACACCACCGCAGTACTTGCACGGATTCGAGCGGAAGCAAGTCGCCGTGCTGTGCCCCAGCTGACCACATCGGTCACATTTGAGGAGCTCTGGATGCTTTTGGTAACAGTTGCGTGCGGTGTGCCCGACTCCACCGCAGAAGGAGCAGCGCATGTTCCCGCTTTGTTTGCGGAAGCATTCGGACTCGGTGTGCCCTTTACTTCCACAGAAGCTGCACACACCGCCGGGCCCGATGTAACGCTCCAGCCAGGCCACGTTCACCTGGGCTGGCTGCGCATCCGCTTCCGTCTCGACAGCCCGTCCAACGCCGTAGTGCTGCACGTACTGCTCTGTCAAGCGCTCCACCGCCTCCTCTGACACCTGCCGGTTCAGAGAAGGGAAGTAGCGAGAAAGGAGGTGAATGTGGCGCACATCATCGGCAGCATACTCCAGAAAGTGTTGTGGCAGCGGTCGCGTGTCCCACACGGGACGGTCGCCGACCATCATGGCCGTCTGCACGGCCAGGTCGCCTTCCTGCCGATGCAGTCCTGCCACCCTTTTTAGCACGTATGTCATGCCGGAGCGGCGGTTCACGCTGCGCAGCTTCCACTGCACGGCCGTGAAGAAGAGTTGCAGGTCTAGCACACGCTTGGGCACCAGTTCCATCTGCATGCTGAGCGCTTCGATGTCGCGACGACAGTCGAAGAAGATTTTGCGGATGTGCTCATCGTGGAAGATGGGGCGCAGAGCCTGAACGAACACTGGCACAGAGAGCGTGAGCACGTCAAACAAGAATACCTCTGGGGCCACGTCGCTGCAGGTCTGCACAAGAGAGACCTGGCCGAGCTGTGGGGTTGTGTTAGATTCGGGGGTACACAGTGCCTCGACATCCACGGAGACCTGCTTGCTACGATGCAACACATCCACCGCTTCCTTCAATTCTTGTTGGGTGCTGATGACTTTGTACGGGTACGCCAGAATCGCGGCACAGTCCCCTGTCATGGGAGAAGTGGAGAGCGACGCTGTAGGTGCTGCTGCTGCCGCTGCTGAGGATGAGGAAGTGGAGAGGGATCTTTTCACATAGACGTGGCTGCGTCTGCATTCCCGTAGACTTGAAGGATACGACGCGAACGGCTGTGCTGGAAGAAGGGAGGATGCCGCTGTGCTGCGCAAGAGCCCCACCAAAGCCATGGGGCGGCAGCGCCGACGGAGCTTCCAGAGCATCGGCTCGTCTTCTCTTCGCGGAAAAGAGAAGCCTCCTTCTCGCTGCTTCGTATTCCCTCTCCCCCCAAAAACTCAGAGAGAAAGAAGGGAAAAAGAGTTGCTCTGCCTTCTCCTCCTCTTCACATGGAAGGATAGAACGCTAACGGAGAGGCGATACGAAGTCGCTGCTTTTTTCTTGGAAAGAAAAAAAATCAGCGCAGTCTGTAAAAAAAGGGAAAAGAGAAGAAGTGAGAGGGAGGATGGGTTCGTCTGCTGATACGGTGGGGCAGGAAAAAAGAGATCCGATAAGGTATGGCTTAGGCGCACCACACACATACACACACACACACACACACACACATGAAAATGATAAGAACTCAGCGCGTGTGTATGGGCACGCCAGCTTACTCCCCCCTCCTCTGTGAATTGCTTAGCGTTGATGACCTAACGGAGAGCGAAGAGGAAGACAAGAATGAAGGAAGAGGAAGGTAGAAAATTGGAGTGAGGGGAGAGGAGGAGGAGGAGACAGGGAAGGGAACTTTTTACCCACCGCCACTACAGGAAGCTGCGTGTTTTCAGGCTTCAATGTTCTGCGTTCACTGCGAAACTCGACATGCGGTGACCATGCCCTGCGTACGAGCGTCTCGTAGGTACTCCTACTATCGTCATCCACGTGCATATATATATATTTTGGCATGAATAGGTGAAGAAACTAAGCATAAAGGCGAGCTTGCGGCACGCCAGTAATGTGTAATCCAGTTTTGGGGGAGATCCTTCAGCCGCCAAAGAAAAAGAGCGCATGGCGGTGCGGAGCGTGAAGAGAACGTGAGTGAGGAGGAGGGGGACGCGGATCATCGACCGAGGCAAGAGCAGACCTCTCAGCAGAAGTGGAAGAAAGACTACGATGCCCCCCCTTGCCCCAATTTGCTTTTTTGTTCTTGTGAGACACGGACGCCGATCCTCCTCACCCCGCTGGCGAAGGAAGAGAAGGGAGAAAATGCGATGAGCAAAACCGCAGACATGCACACACGTATCTGCACGTGCTGATGCTGAGATGCATGGATGCATCCACGGAGATGATATCAACCCTCGTCCTCCTCTTCTTCCTCCCCTCTTAGCTCACGGTGAGCATCTCCCGGTAGTGGCGGATCATAAAGCGTAGCAGCCCCTCTGCGCGCACATCCTGTATCGAAGGGCGATCGTCTCGCCACGTTTCGAAGGCCTCTACCGTCGGCGCACGGCCAAAAATGAAGATCTCCGGCTGCAAGAGAAGCGAGCGCTGTTTGTGTGCTGCGCGCGGCCCTTCAAAATGCAGAACCACCAGAGCCGCGTCAGTGGGTGCCGTTGCACTGGACGGAGAGAGGCGGTCAGCCCGCTGTGGCTTGTCGGTCGGTCGGGACGTCAGGAGTCGCTTTAGGCGGCTCCCCAGCGGCACAGGCGTCTCGCTGACATGCCCCTCGGTGCGGCGGTCACGACACAAACCGTTGATGCGACTACCGAACCACGTCGGTCCCGGGCGAATACCCCAGCCCCATTCGTAACGCGCACTCCCGTATACCCGCAACATGCACCCATGTGGCACCAGCGCATCGATATCGCGGCTCGTCCATGAGTGACGCGCGACGTCCTTCACGTTGCTGACACGGGAGCGGAAGACGGGGCTCATGGTAACGACGGCGTCTTCTCCATCGCGTCGCAGGGGGATGATGACGTAGTCGTGGCCGTCATACGCTTTCGGTGGCCGTGGTGCTCGATAGAAGCGGCCCGTAGGCGAATACTCTATGTACACATGCCGCAGTCGGCCGATCCCTTCGAACGTTTGGCTCGTCCGCTCAACGAGGTAGCGCAGCGAGGCCGGCATCTCCTCCAGCCGTATGCGGTCGCCAGAGCCCCACGGCGCTTTCATGGATTGAATATCCTCCGCATGATCGGCGATGCAACGCACGTGTCGAAGAAAGCTGACGTCGAGGTCTGGCGGTGCCAGCGATGGAGATGGCTCGTGTGCTGTGGAGTCCGCCGTCTCCACCTGTCGCACCAATGCATCGATCTTGCGCGAGTCCAGTGCGTTCCCCAAGGCCTGGGACCAACGCCGCACCTCGTTGAGCAGGACACGCCCTACCTCTGGTGAAAGGACGTCGCTGCGCACGCTCAGGCCGATGTTGTCTTTCGCCGTCAGCGCGACACCGTACGCGTCCGCCACGGTCCTCAGGTCGTGAGGGTGGTCGTCTTGCCTGTGCTGTGGATGGCCCTCTCCTTTTTCTAGGCTCGAGTGGAGCCGGGAGAGCGGGGTGGCCAGCGCTTCGGCCGCCTCCACCGCAGCCGCCGGTGCTACACGACGGACGAACTCCATATCGGCATCGGTGACGGTGGGGTAGGTGATCCCCTCGGGGTCCATCAGTTCTTCTCTCCATTGATATGCGAGTCGCTTCCGTGAGGCGACGAAGCCACCGACGACGATGGTGGGTACCGCCAACGCGGTATACCAGGATTGCACACCCAACATGATTTCGTCCGACACCCGCAATGCGAAACTTCTCCTCCTACTTCCCTTTCGAACAACAGCAAAGAACACCTGCAGCTGTGACAGCCCATAGAAAAAAGAAAGCTGCTCGCCCTCTTCACCCCTTCTTCCGATTGGCTCTGGCGTGTGAGCGTCTTCGTTGCCTCCACCACAACAAGAAAGAAAGAAAGAAAGGAAGGAAGGAAGAGAGAGAAGCCAGAGAGGATGGCCTCCCCCCTTTCACCACCTGATGTAGTGCGCTGAACCCCAATGTTTTTGTGTGTTGCAAGTGTGCGTGGGCAACGATTGGGGAAGAGAGACGAGGAAAAACAAGAGCGACACGACATCCGAGGATTTGTACGGCGGAACAAAAGAAGGATCAAGTTGGAACGGGAGGAGAGAACACTTTATGCAAGATCATCGCCACCACCCGCAGTCGCTGAGGAAACACGAAACAGTGCTTTGAAAAAAAAGGGGAAAAAGCGGAATGCTGGTCTGGTAGCACGCGAGCTTTCGAAGGCAGTAACTCCAAGTCGTCCCCCGCTTGCGGCCCTTTCTCCCTGTCGCTTCCTCTTTTTTCTTCTCGTGGAACGACGAGGGGGTAAGGTCAAACATGTTTTTTCATGTTCCCCTCCCCTCTTCCCTGAAGGAGGAAAGACGTCGCCATGCCCGTAGGTTTCTTCTTTCGGTCATTTTCTTTTCCTCTCGTTGAGTGATGATGAAATCGGGATGCCCCCGCCCCCCCCTCTCCTCTCTCTCGCATATGGCGATGGAGGATGGGGTGGGGTGGGGACTGCGCTATATGCAGACGGACGTCTTCACACTCTGCCAAGACGCTGCAAGATTCACAAGCCCATCGCATGAAGGGAACGAGAGAGAAAAGGGAGCACTCAAGAACGCACAGGAGGGCAAGAAGCGGGCCGAGGAAATGGGGGACGTTCTCTCCCGATACATAAATAAATAAATATATATATATCTGTATTGCAACGGTGGGAAAGGAGAGTGTGGCCGTTAAGAAAAAGTTCCTCTCCACCGCCGCCACTGGCTACCCTTTTCCCCCTCAAGAGAAAAAGAAGAAGATGGCAGCACTGCCGTCACAAACAGTGAAAGCAAGATCCGAGAAGAGGAGGGAGGGTCCCCTTCCTTCCTTCCGTCTCAGGGCGATGGGGGCCCTCACGTTACGCGGTGCCTTGATCCTTCGAATCTGCGGCAGCCTTCTCCATCATTCTCTTCTCGTTTAGTAATTCAATGTAATAGCCGTCTGGGTCCGTCACAAACGCCATGAATCCACTCTCGTCCTCGTAGTCGATGGGCACGTCGTGGGCACGCATGTCCGCCACCAACGACTTCACATCCTCTACCCCGATCGCGATGTGGCCGTAGGCTTCACCGTGCTGGTACGATGTAACACCGTAGTTGTAGGTCAGCTCCAGCACCGTCGCGTCCATCTCCGTCCCGTAGCCGAGAAAGACGAGCGTGTACTTGTCTTCAGGGACGTCCCACTTACGCAACATTGTCATTCCCAGGCGTTGCGTGTAAAACTTGATGGAGCGGTCGAGGTCACCGACCCGGATCATCGTGTGCAGCATACGTCGCGACGGCATCTTTAAAAGCTTTTCTGCTACGAAAAAAGAAAAAACTGCGGTATAGAGAGGGATGAGGGGAGGCGGTGTGGTGCAGAAGCCTTACTGCACACACACAATATATATATATATATAATGGACTGACGGTGAGCAGCTGCAGAAAGCGAACACACGAAGAAGAGAGAAAAGCTCTTCGACCCCTGTTGGTTATGTCTTCCCTTTTCTTGTGATGTTTGAGTCGCGTGGCGGGGCCGCTGCGGTGGCGGCGATGGGACACCGAAAACAAGGGGTAGAAGGAGAGAGAAAGAGAGAGAAGAGAAAAATGTGAAGTGATGATATGTTTTGTGCATGCCCACATCCGCAGGGGGCGAGCGATGTAAAGAGTGTGAGAGGGGAGAGGAGGGGGGAAACTCATGTACCCACACAGAAAAGACGAAACCGAGCGGAGACCCCCCCCCCGCGCGAGTTGGGCTCCTCTTCTCCCTCGCCGTACCTTCCGCCCTCCCTACACGCACATCCTGGTCGACAGCTCTCAGCACGTCCTACGCCTTCTCTCTCCGTCCCTCACCCACCTGGTCGTGGGCAAAGAAACGCTCACTTTTTTCCCTCAATGATGAAAAAAGAATTATATATATATAGATAGATTGATTGAGAGATATGCATGTGTACATGTACTTTCATCTTCTCTCCAGTAGATGAAGGGGGCGAGGGAGGAGAGGGGGGGGGCAGGGGAGGGAGGGAAGCCATGCACTTAGCGCATATCCGTAACCCCCCCCTCCCTCCCCCCCCCTCCCACACACACAAAAAAGAAAGGGTCAGGGAAAACACGTCAGAGTGAAAAGAAAGAAGCAAAACAACAACAACAGCCCCATAGCGGACGAGCCAAAAGAAAAAAACTATGGACTTCCGCCTCATCTTCTTCCATCCATCCTTCTCTCTACAGACAACACTCCCCTCCGTTCTCCTGTCTCTCCCGACCCCGCCCCCCTCCCCCCCAAAAAAAGAGGCCTCCGACTTCTGTCTCCCTTGGCAAAGACGTTGCAAGGAATTGGCGATGAGAGGGAGGAGGGAGAGACACTGATGAGGTGAGAGGAAGCAAAACGACGAGAAACAGAAGAAGAAAGAGGGAAAAGCGCCCGCTTCGCACTTTCCTCTCCATGTCTTGTCTATCCTCACACACTGCAGACCCTATCCATGCCGAGACACGAACACACAGACACACGTGTCTCTATGGAGCGAGACATCAGTACAGCTGTAGCCGAACGCTCGATGCCTTTGTTTTCACCCCCTCTTCCGCTCGTCCATCCTGGTTCGACCGTAGAGAGGAGGAGGAAAGGAGGGATGCAGGGATGGGGCGAAGCCGTCAGAGTTGGGAGAAACGCGGTACGAGGCCCTGTAAATAAATGAATATATATATATATATGATAACTACATATAAGCCAGAGAGAAGAGCCAATGAGGCGATGCCTACTCCACAGGAACACTTTTCTTTTTTATTCTTTCTCTCTGTTTTCCTCTTTTCAAGATGAATGCAACAACAAAAAACGATGATACCGATTCGTTTTCCTCTTTGTTCCCCCCCTTTCTTTTTTTTACGCTGTTGGCTTCGACCGAAGGCAGCAGTGGCCTTGCCTTCTTCGCTTTGCCTCTACAGAGTAGGGAGGGAGAGGAGTGGGTGGAAAAGATGCGTCTTTTCATGCCGTGGCCACCCTACCAAACATAAGAACAGGACTATATATAAATATATGTATAGAAATGCCGTTGGAGTTTTCCTGCATACTTCCACTCTCACACGTGAAACGGCACCAAACCACACACAAACGAAAAAAAATCTTTGACACACTTGCGTTCTATTTCTCATAGGCATGAGATGGCTGACGGGTCGCGGTGGTGATGTGTGTGTGCGTGCGTGCATTCGATGTCCTTCTTCCCCTAAGAAATCTCGGTGCAGCAGCAAGTCTGGTGGCGTCAAAGTGAAATAAAGTATATAAACACACACACACACACACACCATATAGATGTTTAGGAGATGAGCAGAAATGGAGGTGCTGTCGCGCGAAGCAGACCGCTGGATGCCAACAAAACAGCGGCCGTGGAGATGAGAGGCAAATCCTATATAAAAGGAGAGAAATGAATATTGTCGAAGGAGCGCGACTACCCCCCCCCCTCTCCCCCCCTTTACACACACACATCGACACACTCGGGAAGGAGTGGGGAGGGACCTGCATTCCCCTCACCACGTAGAAAAAAAGTGAGGGGAGGGAGGCGTCGCAGCCGAGAATGGGGTGGCAAATGTCTCTCTCTCTGCGACCCGTCAAACGGGCTACGAGAAACAACGCAACGTCCCAGGAGAGAGTCGGGAGGTCTCTGGAATGTTCTCCGTCCTCTCCTCTTCTCCTGTGTTCTGCATCGCCTTCCTCCCTTCTTTTACGTTCTTTCTTTCTCTCTTTCTTCTGTTCACCTTCTTCTACTCCGCACGGACACACGCCGCCCTCCCCGTCGCAGTGTATAGGTGCGCATGGGGCAATACGGTATATACAGGTGTGCATATATCCGTCTTCGAGGGTGTACTTCCCGCGGGACGACGCGTCGCATGCTCCCCCGCTCCTTCTCCTTTACAGCGGGGATCAAAACCAACCGCAGAGGGTGAGGGAGAGAGAAGCTCATGAGCTTTGGGCATCTTTCGCTTTCAACTTCTTGCTTTTGCTTTTGCTTTTACTTCAGAAAAACTTCGCCAGCTTCTCCTTTCGCTTGCTTTCCCGCCTCCTGCCCCCCCCCATCCGCTCTTGAGCGCATGTTCGCATCGTACATTCCCTTCAGCGCTGCACAAAGATGGGAGGAGAAAAAATGATTCCGCACCTTCAAAGAAATAAATAGTGGAGGGCATCGCCGTTCCCCCCCCCCCCCCCCCCCACACACACACACACACACACAAAGTTTCTCAGAAGCGCAGTGCCGCAGCGAGTGCCGGGTCGTCGATCAGGTTTGTGTCGATGGGGATGCAGCCAGAGATCTTCTCGACGAACTGCAGAGTGTCGTAGGCGTAGGCGACGATGGAGCCACGCGACGATCCCTTCATGAAAGTCTCTCGGAAGATGCGCGGGTTGAAGAGGTGAATGTCCGTGCAGGAGAGGTGCCCCGTCCCCCTGTACGCCTTCGTTGCGTACCATGGTGCGTTGATGGCTTTCAGTTTCGCCTCTGCCGCGGATACCACGGCCGCCTCTTCTGCCGTGAGCTTCTGGGCTGCAATGATCGACTTCACGTCTTCCCAGAAGGGGTACTGCTCCTTGTCTCGCTGCCACGCCTCTGAAAAGAGTATCAGGGTCGGGGTAGCGTAATGATATTGCTTTTGAGCGTTGCGGATTTTATCGTAGAACATAGACTTGCGCATCGGTATCGACCACGGGTCAAACGCGACGACGCTGCCGATGCAGGAGCTTTCGCCCCGCTCCATTGCTTCGTGCGCTTCTTCCAGCGCCGTGGTGATGCACGTGGAGCCGCCGAAGGAGTGACCGAAGAGGTGCACCGGTGGGTCCATGGAGACGTAGTGGCTCACGACCTCCTTCTCGTAACCGAGTGCCAACAGCACCTCCCCGCTGCGGATTCGCCGGATGGTGTTCTGAGTCTCCCGTGTGCGAATCTCCAGCTGCGGTGCGCGATCTTCGGTGGCGTTGCGTATCTTGGTGTTGAGCGATACATGGATATCACGCCCTGCATCACGGCAGTAGCCCGCACTGCCATCCATGTGTGTCATACAAATCACAATGGCTCCGCGGACTGCCATGTCCATCATGAGAGAGCTGTACAGATGAGGAAACCCCCCCAGGCCGTGGCTGAAGAGCATAATAGGGCGCAGGGAGCCGTCTGCCTGTAAGAGTGGCACTGGTGTCGCCGCCGGCCGCATCTTTTTGCGGAGGAAGCAAAGGTCCTTCAGCAGAACATATGGTAGGTGGATGTAGCGAGCCAAACCTCTGAGGTAGAGGGTATCTCCGAAGGGCAGATACTGGATTCCCCGCCGAGACGTCGCGCCGATGGTGGGGTACACAATAGTGAGCGGTGGCTTCATGCTACCGTGGTCACCCTGCACCTCACAGATGCCAGCGTTGAAGCGACCACCCATGGGTACCAAAAAACTGAGGGGCTGGAAGTAGAAGGCGGCCGCGGTGACTGCGGCGCCAAGGCAGAGCTGTGCCAATGCAAGGAGCCACCCGCCACCGAGTGCTACCGTCACACAGGTCAGCAGGATCGAGGCGCCAGCTGGCGCGTAGTGGAGGGAGAGAACATAATCGATGATCGGACGCATTCTCGCTTGTCTCCCTTGGCCTTCTTTATCTTGTCTGATGAGATGATGCAAGAGAGAGAGACACACACACAGGTACACACGAAAACCCCCCTCTTCCTCCAACAATCTATTCCGAACGCGCTGATCCTACACTCCCAAAACACAAACAAACCGAACCAACACAAGCGTGCTCCACCGATAGTGGATAGGTGCCTCGTGAGAAGAAGAAAAAATACGATGAGTATGCTCTATTGAGAAGCGTTGAGCGATGTGTGTGTGTGTGTGTGTGTGTGTGTACGCAAAGCGAGAAGACCTTTCAGAGGAGTGTGGAAGCCGGAGAGTCGAGAAGGGAGGAGGGAAAGGGAAAGGGAGAGAGAGAGAGACAAGAAGAGCTATGACGTCGTCGCGTTGATTCTGAGTGCGAGATACCAAGAGATCCGTGTGTTGTGGAGGAGGAGGAGGAGGAGGTGGTGGGGGTGGCGGAGCCGTTCGATACAAAAGGACAGCGATTTCTCAACCGTGCACAGTTATGCAACAGGCGAGTTCGGAGGAGACCCCGAACAAACTGCAGAAGAGTATGCCTGTAACGACACACACACTCCTCTATATATGTATATATATATATATATATTCCCTTCTTGCTTACTTTGGAATGGTCTGCCGCGCGACGCGTCGGATGGTGGAGATGAGGGAGGAAACGGGGGGTAAGGGGAGAGAGGTAGCACGGAACACAACATGCTCCTGTGAGACACGCCCGCGGAAAGAAAAGGAAAGCAACACACGGAGCCACACGTTCGCGCATCATCTGGAGCAGCTCAAACGGATTGAGAAGGGAATGTGAAACACCGGTGGTATAGATGCGTGAAAAAGGGAATGGATGAAACAAACAGGCGGAATATATATATATATATAGAGAGAGAGAGGCGGGGACATCCAGGAGAAAGGGGAAGAGGAAAGTGCTGACGAGCGAAGCTTCATCGGCTGCCATCCTATGGCGCTTCCGTGTTGCTGCATCTCCCTTCGTTCTCCCTCCCTCGCTTTCTCATCGCCCCCTCTCTCAGCCCACCCTTATTCCTTTCCTTGTTTCCTTCTTCGCGCTCTTCTCGCAACATCTCCAAACTTTATTCTCGCAAATGCATCTCCTCCGCCCCCCCCCGTTCCTATATCCCAATGATGCCAACGATGGTGCGCGCCTTGTACTGCGTGTAGCGCTCCCCGAAAAAATCCTGACGCTCCAGCACTCCCTCCTCGTAGGCGATGCGCTGGCGGAAGAAGTACCACGTTACGAATGTGTGGGCAACAGCGGAGACGGGGTTTGCTAACACCCACTGCGCACAGACGGTGCGCCAGAACCAACCCAAGTACGATGGGTGCCGCAGATATCGGTATACTCCGTGGGTCACCAGCTGATGGTTGGCACGCCTGTGCTCCTCGATGAGAAGCGAGAAGTTGGGACCGCACTGAATCATTGCGATAACACGGATACTGTAGAACATGAGCGTAAGCGCGGAGAAGAAGAGCGTTGCGGCTCGGTTAATACGCAGAAGAACGCTGAGAGGGCCTAGCCAAGATCGTCTTGGCTTCCACTCTTCTGGAAGCACGTACATCTCCACGACAAACTCGAGCAGCGCCGTGCTACTGGCGATCAGATACATACCGGAGTGAAACACCATGAAGGCGTCAGGGTGCGTGTCATGTGGGCGGAGCCACGCAGCCACTGCAAATTCGCTGACGTGAAACACAATGTGCACGACGAGGATGTAGAGACCGAGGGCAAGGAGATCATCCCTGTCGTGACGCCAGCCGTAGATGCTTAGGAATACGCTGATGACCGTGAGAGCCCCAAGCCCGAAGGCGATGAGGGCCGTTTCGAGGATGAGGTTTCGACGTAGCTCTCGATTGATACGTTCTACTTTTGCCTCCTCCTCGTCGCGCGGAGACGCGACGGTGTTGCTCGTCATCAGCGAGGTTGCTGCTTCGGTCGTCCTCTGCCCCTCTCTCCTTGTTGTGCGAGGGCGTTGCTCTCCGTTGCTCCCTCTCCCCCCCCCTTCCTCCTCTCTGTTCTCGAGGAGTGTAAGTGGTGAAGGCAATCAACGAAAAAAGAGGCCGACACTTTTTTCCGTCCCTCCCGTGTGAGAGGGCCGTTCTGCAGGCCTACCCGTGGTAAAGGAAAAGAAGAAATCGTCAAGAGCAGCAAAAGAAAGATTAAAGTACGTAAAGGACGGTGAGGGTGTGAGGATGCGAGGCGAAGAGAGAGCCGGAGCGACGGGTCACAGACCGATTATGACGCATGTATGCGTGTGGAGGTGGAAGACACGTACCGGGGGCCACAAGGGAAGATGAGGTGCGCGAAATGCAGGGCGACCCAGCGCAACAGATAACGTGGTAGCCTCCCAACCGAGGGACAGAAGACTTCCTGCTGGCTCTCTACGCCCTCCTTCGATTCCCTACTCCTCCTACGAGCTGGCAACATTTCGTTCCCCATAGAGGACATCAAACTGGGCCGTACTGAGCTTCTACCACTCAGTGGTCACAGATGGTAATGGCGGCGATGGTGAGAGGATGGGGTGCCTACACGCTACACGTGCGCTTCTCACCATTGGTGGAAGCAAAGGAGATCATAATAAAAAAGAGAGACACGATGCCAACGCTCAATGAAAGCGGTGCATCGAAGAGAAGGACACCCACTTCGCTGTTCTTTCCCTTTTTCCTTTTCGGTCGCGGTCCGGCAAATCATGAAAATTTCTCCTGCGTTCCTTTTCCAATGGGGAGACAGGCGTGCAGCAGAAGATCACATACACACACATTTATATATAGATATATATTGATAGATGCATGCACGCACCGAATAGATAGGCGCTAGTTGCGCCACTCGTCGTGATCATTGCCTTTACTTTCTCGCCCGAATGCCCACTGGCCTCGGTAGAACTCTTCCACTAACTCATCAGGATAGTCGTGCACGCCACAGAAGGGCATATACATGGGCTGCCCTTTCTGCATCATCCAGCGGGAGTAGCCAGCCTCTTGCAAGGCCCGTCGCTCCGGGTTCACCAGCAAACCGGGTGCGGCCACCCACATCGGGTCCCGCGTATAAATGTTGCCTGCGTTCAGTGGAGACCATTCGTCGTACTTGATATTGAATGGCATGGTGGTGCCGAGACGAGAGTTTGGCCCCAACTCGCCACGCGCCTGCATCTGGGCAGGGGTGTGGGCCGACCCCCCTTGCTGCCACTTCATCCACATGGGACTTGCTGCGTGCGGGGACTGACCACGAAACCAATGGGGATCGGCGGGCTCGATCATGCGGACGAAGAAGGTGCCCTGTGCACGACGACTCTGCCAGAATTTGTTGCCATTTTCATCTTTGCCGACGAAAATCTTCTCGTCCTTGCGGCGCCATGCCTCCCCAATGTAGTAGTGCTTCCGCAAGGCGCCGAAGAGGCCGAACATGCGAAAGTCATGCATGATCCAGCGCCAGCGCGCCCACGTGAAGGAGAGCCGGATGGGGTTGTCACCCTGTCGGTGATGATGGCGAGGGAAGCTATGGGCATCGTCGTGCGATTTTGTGTAGACAAAGTTCTTAGAGCCGCACTTGGAGGACCTCACTGCCATTTCCCCATACTTCTTCGCCATCGAGTTGGCTCCATGGGCGCCGAAGGTGAACGCGCTAGACATGGTGATCGGTGTGTGTGTGTGTGTGTGGGTGTATGAGAGAGAGAGCGTCCTGGTGGTGTGTGTGCGCTTCTACTCTGCCGCTCTTTTTTTCTCTTTTTTTCTTTTCGGGTATCCCCTCCAGATACGTCTGCCGTTAAGCCGTTCTCCAGCGGACCACCAGTTGAAGACACACGCACCGAGCAAGTTTTTCGACCTGCTTTTTTTTTCAATTATGACTAAGAAGAAGCCGGGACCCCCTCCCCCTCCTCCCTCCCCTCCCTTGTCTCCTCTGCCTACTACTTCTACGACTACTCCTTACTAACGAGAGCTACTACGGGGTTTTCCTCCTTTGTTCTCCTAAACGGCAACGACGGCGCGTCAGCTGCGTGTCACAAACGCCTACGCGGTTGGATCCACCCTCTCTGCCGCCTTATCAAACAAAATAAGCAAGATAGTGAGCCCGCGAACGCTGCTACATTCGCCTCTCCTATCCTCCCTTTCTCCACGACAGCACTCAGGTCTGCTCTTTTTTTTGTGTGTGTTTTGTGAGGATAAAAAGGTCAGGCCTGCCACAGTAGCATGCCGACCCCTCCGGATTGGTGCTTCTGCGAGTGGAACTTACGAACAGTTCATGAATATAACCCCCCCCCCCCCCCCACCGGCGACACGAAGTTGGTGTTGTGAAGTGAAGAGGGGCAAACAGAGAAAGAAGGAGAAGAGAAGGGAAATCGACAAAGACCGGGTGAGAGGATTGAAATTTCCGCAAAGTGAGGTATTTCTCGGACTTCTTCTTCCCCCATCGTCGTCAAGTGAAGGAGAACAGAACGGTAGTGGTGCCCCTGACGCAGGTGTGCAGGAGGAGGGCAGGGGTGGGGAGCAAGGCGGAGGTCTCCACGCCAGTTCTCCCCACTGTGCCGCGATGACCGAAGATTTTTTTTCTCTGTTCCCCAGCATTCATTTGGGAGGTCCTCCAGAGTTCTTCTTGTTTTGTGGAGGGGAGAAGAGAGAGAGGAAGGGGGGAGGGGAGGGAAGGGAGAGGTCTATCACCAGCAGGAATCTCTTTCTCTCGTCTCGAATCCCCTCCCTTCATTTTTTTCGTTCTCTCCCCACCTCTTGCCCCCCACCCCCCTCCCTCCTCTTACTCGAGAAGCGAAAAAAGAGAGAGTGAGCATAACAAACACACACACACACACACACACACCTACATACACGTACAGACACGCTGTTGCTTAATGGGTGGGAAGGAAAAGAGAAAACGCGGTACGTACGTGTGTGTCTGTGTGTGTGTGTGGTTACGTGTGTTTCATAAGCGAGGAAGTGGACGCGATTAAAGGGAGAAGGGCACCACGCTTCCACATGAAGGCTTGCAGCCCTTCATCGGTTCGGTCTACCTGTGCGTGGCACACGCTTCTTTAGAAAACACTTATATATAAACATAGGTGTGTGTCTCCGTCTCTGGCGGCTACGGGCATAGACGCACAACTGTATACACCCTGGTAAACCTCGAGCCATGCAGATATATAGCTCTATATTATTCGAGGAAGAGGAGAGGGGTGGGCGGAAGGGGAGGGGGGGGGGATGCATGGCCTCCTGTTGGAGATAATGAGCGGGTAGAGGCGGATCATGAGCAAGGGAAAGAGAGAGCGAGATGGAGATGAGTGCAGGCCGAGGCTATACACCTTCCCACATGGGCAGTCTAGAGGGGGAAGAGGCAAGCAAACAAGAACGACTCCACCTCGTCTCGCAGACCCTCGTCGACTCCATGTGCTGTTACAGCGCATTGAAAAACATTATGCTTCATTGCGATGGGGGAAAAGGGGGGAGGGAGGCGAGCAGCATTACCGGGCGAAGGTCGTTCGCCCACCGACAACATCTCCCTCCTTCACTTCGCCTTATATATCCGTTGGAGCTTATCGCAGAGAAGAAGCAGGAAAATGCGTAAGTGTCGCTGTTACGCGGCATAACCGAGGCCTCCTCCTCCCTTCCCTACGCCCCATCTTTGATCTTTTCTCTCTCATGCGTGAGCAGGTGGGTGCTCCTCGATTACGCGTCTCGCTCGCGCTTGCGCTGGAGAAGAAGTTGCCGAATCTTCTCTCGCTCCTCTAGAGCAGGCTCTACTTCATCCATGATGAGCGGCTCCCCGCAGCCTGGGCACATCACTCCACCTTCGTCGTCATCAAGACTTCTGGTGTCGTCCAACGCCTCTTCCACCTTCTTGGTGAAGCAATGCTCGCACAACAAGTTGCCGCAGCACGGCAGCTTCATCGCTTCTCTGGCCAATCCATGGTGCACGACGCAGTGGTAGGCCCCATCTCTCTGTTGCTGGGCCACGGAAGCAGACGGCGTTGCTATCGCACCGGTGACACTGTCAGCCCCGGCGTTGCCCACGGGTGCCGGTGCGTCCAGGCGGCCACCCTCCGCGTCTGCGGTGAGCTCGTGTGCCTCGGAGTCGCTCTCGATACCACCGTCACCACTCACCCCGTCCACGCCCATGCCGGCGATGGATATGGCCGTAAATACAGACGGGTCCACGCGCCGCTTCACGAGTCGGTGATCACGCGTGATAAACTTCGGTGCTGGATCGTCCATCGTGCATTCCTCCAGCATACTTTCGGGTATACCCACCGGGAAGGAGAGCACCTTCATGGCCGTCCCGCCCTTCGCCGAGGGACAGTGCTGGATGAGGTGGCCTCCTTTGCCGCAGTTGTGGCAGATGTACCCCCGCGGCGGGGGCCGAAAGTTTTCTTCCATGTTGGCCCGCATCATATCTGCACCACCCATGCCGCCACGCCCCGAACCACCGCGCCCCATGCCACCACGACCCATTCCACCACGGCGGAAGCGTGAGCTCACCTCGTCGATTCCCGTATCCAGCGCGGCTTCTGCTTGCAGCTGGGCGAGCCGCTCCTCCTCCGTCAAGACATGCCCGTCACCCGAGGCAGGCAGGCTACCCAAACCCAAAGCGCCGGGGGCACCATCCGAGGCAGCGGAGAATGGTGTGAGTTTTGGCCGGGAGAGGTAGAGCGGCTTACCGCTGTAGGTCTGTCTTACCACATCCACTACAGCATATGCGGGGAGACTCTCGTCTGGGTGCAAAAGTGCGGTACTACCCGCCAGGAACACATGAATTTCCTCCGGCGGAGAGCGGAGTTTCTGGGCGATGGCCTGCTGCGCGTCTCGGCACGACATGACGCTCCCTTCCATGTCGATGGTGCCGACATGATTGCTCGACTTGAGACGGAAGGTAATCGAGGCTACCATGGCGGAGACCGGACGGAAGGAAAGACGAACGAAGGGGTGGGAATAGGGAATGCAGAGGACCGGCGCGGCGCCACCTCGCTAACGCTCTCACGGAGACCTTTCGCGGTAGAGGAAGAGGACGAGTAGTGTGGGAGGGGAAGGGCAGGACGGAGCCACAGTGCCCTTCGCTCTGTCCCTCTATACGTTTGCTGCCTTTCTCTCAAATATGTATAAGTGTATATGTTTGAAGGGGGATGGTAGAGAGTTGTGGCATGAAGCAGAGAGGAAGGGAAGAGAGAAAGCGAGAGAGCAGCCGCCCCCCTCTCTCGAATCTTCTTCTTACATTTCTAGCCGACATGGGTGCGTGTGTGCGGGGAGGGGAGGGGGGCGAGGGGTGTTGCACTCTCAACTTTCTTCTTCCTTCCGTATGTATACTTCCATACAGGATTGAATCGTTCGATATAGTGCAATCATTCCCTCTCGCGTCATCGTTTTCTCTCTTTCGGACCGGAAAGAGAAAACGAAGGAGAGGAGGGAGAGGCACACCTACAAGAGAAGAACAGCACCACCACTCACCAACGCCACGGACATTTGTGCGAGAAGGCGTGCAGATAGGAAAAAGTAAAACGATGTAGATATTCCGTCGGCAACAGGGATCACCGCCGTCTACGATCGAAAACAAATTCACGAAGATCAGTCGGGGTCCCCTTCCCTCTTCGCCCCCCTCCCCGCTTTTTCTTCTTCCGATTAGACGCCACACCAGCTTTACCCCCTCCCCCCCCCACGTTCCTTCACATCGTCTCCCCTCGTGTGTGTCTGTGAGGTCCAGCACATCACCAGGGGAGAGAGGGAGAGAAAGGAGGGTTGGACCACTTCGGTCTCCACACTCGCTCCTCCGTTGGAGAAGGAAAAGTGAGGATGCCGAGGGAGGAGAGGGGGAAGGTAGAGCCGTTCCTCACGTCATGGTGTGACACACCTTCATGTTTTCCTAATCTCTCTCTCCCCCTCGTGTTCGCTCCATCGTATTCCTTTTGCCTTTCCGGTAGGCTACTGCTCTATCTGTAGGCATATAGTGGCCGTCTCTACGTCGGTCTCGTCGACACTCTCGTCACCATCATCGATGGAAACGGTGACCGAGAGATCGCAGAATTGCACACGGTCTTTCCAAAAAGGGGCAGGTAGCGTTCCACCAGCCTCCATCCGCTTCTGTTCCTCGATGACGCGCATGAGTGACGCATTCGTGTTGATGTGACTCGGCCGACCATTCCACAGCATCCCTTTTCCCACCCCGAGCCCGTCCACTTCGTACACGTAGTCGACACCAGCGGGGAGGGTCTTGCTCAGCTCCCCCTCCAGCGCTGCAGCGAACTCCTTCACCGTCGTCGACAACTTCACAGGTATGTCGATTGTATCGTACTTCGTGAACCCCTCCGGCACGCGGATAAGTTTCTTCTTGTACGTGTAGTCTTGCTCAGGGAGGTAGGTCGACACCACCTTGGTACGGTACCGGATGGGTGCGTCTCGTTCGAAGAGAACGTAGTTGTTGGTGCCTACATCCAGCATCCCGTTCCGCAACGTCGACACATCCTTCTTCAGTAGCACCTTGAAGAGTTCGAGCAGCGCTAAGCCGGTGACGGCGGAGGTGGTGGTCGCAACAGCTGGGATGATCTTGCCGGCCACCAGCTTCACCGTCATGCGGTCCTGCGTGGGAATGGCGTAGTTTGCGGCCCGCAGGTTGCTCGCTGCGGCCACGAAGTCCACGTGAAAATTGTCGTCGTCGTCCTTCTCAAACTCCAGCGCGGCCGCGTGGCTGCCCTCACACTTCCCTGCGATGGCAGCGACGTCGTTCAGCAGCCCGGACAATTCCGCCTCAAAGTCCTCCAGGGAGGTGGACTGTGCACCGCCCTGCGCATCTGCCGCGAGGTCCTCGTCCAGGTCATCAACGGCGCCGGCCACGTAGGTTGGTGTAGACAACTTCGTCACCTCTGCCTGAATCCACTCATCCGTCCGATACTGCTGCATCCAGCGGTGGACCTCGTCGTTCAGTCGGGCCTCGTACTTCGGTGGATGCACACCGAACATGCTCGCGTAGAGGTTTGCTGCGGCGATCAGGAAATTTTTGGCATCCGCGCTCTTCGCCAGGTGCGACGGGGTCACGTCGAGCACGGCGGGGTATTTGCGGTGCCCCGACCAGAATTGCTCCCCGCTCTTCTTTTTGGCGTCGCGGGGGAAGGCGGTTTGCAGATCGAGGATACGATCTCGGAACAGCCGAAACAACTGCTCCCAGCCCATGGCCACACACTTGTCCATAGTAGGGCCCTCTGCCACCATCGTCAGGGTGCGCTTGAGCGCCTTTAAAGGCCCCATATTCTTTGCGATCAGACTCCGCCGTTCCCCTGCGTTCGACGCAGCTGCCACCTCACGGCAAATATGCTGCGTGAACGCGGCAGGGTCTTCGATGATCTGCTGTGCGGTCTGCATCGGTGACACGAAGAGATCGTCGAATTGGGCCCGAGCCCACTCGATGCAGTGATCATAAATATAAGGAAAGTTACGCAGCGTACACATCGGGATGCCACCCGTCTGATCGGCAGCGCCGCCATCTGCGTAGGAGGAGGTCTTGCCGGGAACGATGATATCCACGTTACCGCCGGTGCCCATGGTCCCTGCCTCCACCAACACCTTTCGAAAGCGGACGCACCGTTGATCGACGTACAAGCGAGCCTCCATGTTGTCTAGCGCGTTCACAACGACGTCCAGTGACTGCCAGAAGGTGTCTGGGTAGAGGTGCTCCGTAGTGGTGCCGACGAAGTCCTGGCGGGCATCCACGTGGACCTCGGGATTCATCAGCCGCATGCGGGCCGCCGCCGCCGCCGACTTCGATTGGCCCACGTTTTCTTCACGAAAAAGAAATTGACGGCTGAGATTGGAGACTTCGATGCGGTCGTTGTCCGTCACGATAAGTGCACCGGTTGGACCACAGGCGATGCCGCAGAGGGCGAAATTTTTAATGTTCTCGCAGCCCAGAGCGCCACATCCCACCATGAATACTCGCAAATGCTGCAGCTGATGTTGGAAAGCTTTGCCAAAGATGGCGATGACACTGTCGTAGCGCGAGCCGACGGGGCGAAACTCCTCACTGGTGTAGTCGACCCCCTCCGGCTGCACCGCCGCACACGACAGGTGGAACCACTGGTGAATTGGGGTGTACTTGCCGGTAATCTTGACGATTTCCTGTGCCACCACGGCCCCAAAGAAGGAAGCGAGGGGCTGCAGTTCGGTGCGGGCGAGCAGCGCCTCTCT
Source organism: Borovskyia barvae (assembly GCA_030849085.1). Classification (NCBI taxonomy): domain Eukaryota; phylum Euglenozoa; class Kinetoplastea; order Trypanosomatida; family Trypanosomatidae; genus Borovskyia; species Borovskyia barvae. The sequence continues at coordinate 168,855 of JASAOM010001109.1, read as the reverse complement.
CCAGACAGCCTTCTCATCGAAGCTATCGAGCAGCATCGGTGCCGGTGGTGCTGGCGGGGGGACTTTGTAGGGAAACTCTTGCTTTTCCGGCTGGCCAGGGGCGGGCTGCGCTGCTGGAGGAGGTGTCGCCTTGTTCTCTGCCAGCACCGCCTTCGCCATCTCTACCACCTCCGAAGCCTGAGCAGGGCTGTGTAGCTCTGGCAGCTGGCCCTGATGTGCGTCGGCGTACCGCAGCAGCGCATGCACGGTCAAGTGCGTGAGGGACTCTTCCGAGTTGTCCATCATCGGACTCACCGGCACGAAGGCCCCAGGCGCCTTTAAGGCAGCGTGCAGCGGGCGAAAGTGTACGGTGGTCACCTCCTTCTGCTCATGAAGGAAACCACCCGTCTGGTACGCCGAATAGCCGAGGGTTTCCAATGCCGGATAGACCCGCACGGTGTCTCGAGGGTCGGAGGGGCAGACCACGCCGTTGAACTTCTGCCCATTCGCGGAGCGTCCACCCGCTGTCACGAGGCCTTGCACCTCACTGAGGGAGATCTGCGTGTAGTCACGCAGAGCGCCGGGTGTTTGACCTTCGGGTGTTTCAAAGCGGATACGCGTGTACGCATCTCCATCCTTGTCGCGAAGCGTCACCATTTCGGTGATGGACTTCTGCAGCATCGGCCGCCCGTCGGCGTCCTTGACGGTGAAGGACGGCCCGTGATCTGCAAAGATGGAGCCCATGGTCCCCATCTGCAGCGCCAGCACGAACGACGTCACGGGGCTCTGGCGACGACAGAACTCGTTCCACTTCTGCAGCGTCGTCAGACGCAAGTCCGGCGCCGCGGCGGTGAAGATAAGCGCCGTATTGTCCTTCAGGGTGGCCTCCGTCAGCTCTGTCAGCACCCGCACGCGGGTGTTGGGATTCAACTCGGCGATGTGGGACGCCGACACCTCCGCCATCGTCTTCCCCGACGTGATCGCCCGCTGCGTCACCGCAAAGTTCAGTCCCATGTCCGGTACCGTGGGCTTGCGCGGGTCGTACAGGCGAATCGTGTGGATGCCGGCCAAGGCCAAATTCTTCGCAATTTCGACTCCCACCCCACCGCACCCCACGATGGTCACTTTGAAAGCGATCAGCTTCGTCATCGTCTCTAGGCCATAGGTGCCGATGGTGCGGCTTTGCTTATCCAGAAACTTCTGGTCGATGGCAGCGGTATCGACAGCCGTCATGGTTACTGCTCGTACCACTATTTCCTTTTTGTGTGAAAATACAAAAGAGATGTTCCTGCAGAATATATATATATATATATATATATTTGTATACGCGTGTGCGTGTGTGTGTTTGTGTGAGCTGCAACAAATCAGGACAATCCGCGAAATGGTAAACAAAAAAATAGGGAAAAAGAAGAAGAGCGGCTCTGCCACAGTCGTGCCACGCACACACACACACACCAATCAAAAATAAAAAAGTTTGGCGGGAGAGAGAGAAAGGCAGGAGAGGCAGCGGTGCCAGACGGTTCGAGGTTTGAGAGAGATGTGTATATGTATATATATTTCCTAGAAACGGCGGACGGTGTCGGTGATGCTCCAAAAATACACACACACACACAAAAGATCCTTCTCAGTGTTGATATTGGAGGAACGGGTGCGCAAGGATGAGAGGGGTGTGTGAGGGCGAGGAAGAGAAGAAGGGAGGAAGAAGTGGGAAGGAAGTTCTAAGCGAAGGTCCAGTGATCAAGGAGGACAAACGTGAGACGGGGAGCGAAACGGGAATACCCACGAAAAGGGTTGCGGTACATGAGTGGGCATCACCTGCAGTGGAATCTTCAGCAAGGCCCAAGAGGGCAGGTAGCAGAGAGGTGGAGAGACGTGACACGTGCCGCAACAGAATCGGGTGCACGCTACTGCCCCTTTATGCCTTATGCGACGCGCTCAAGCGAATCTCTGCGGTTAGGAATATCTCTTGCCCTTCGTTTCGGTATTCTTCTTCTGCTTATCTTTGTGGGATGTGGCTGTGCAGGCATCTGCGCATTTTGAGAGGAAGCGTAAGGATCTTGTGGCACCACAAGCCTGCGCGGCCGGGCCACACACGGACGAACTGGCAACGAAAAAAGCCCGATCTTCTCAATACCAGTTTCCCTCCTCTTCCTCCTCCTTCTCTGTTCAGTAAGAAGGACTCGTTCCATTTGGCTGTCGGTCTCCTCCCACGCACTGCCTCCCCCCCCGGCTCGGTGTGCGCTTCGGCACGCCACTTTTGATTTATGTATTCCTCTGCTGGAGGACATGTTGGCCGGTTACTCAGTCGGTGCAGCCAGAGGCGACTGTGGCTGTCTTTCACCACGATCTGAGATGGGTGACACGGCGAGAAAGACTCGAGCTCGTTTGCATCGTTCCTGTAATGTGGAGGATTTCCATGTGCGTGCGTGTGCGTGAAGGTCGATATTCTTCAGCTGTAGCGCGTCAGCAGGAACGGTGAAGAAGTGAGCGTCACCGGTAAGCGAGATAAAAGAGCGAGCCACCCACAAACGAGAGTTCACGAGCCGTGCCATCCCCCATCCATTCCGTTGTCTTCCCTTCACCGTCCCCCTTCCTCGCCTCTCTCTCCCACAACATCGTCGCCTGCCTCGCTCTCGCCTCTCTTTTTCTCCTTTTGCTCCACTACCCCAAACAACCCCGTGAAGCGGTTTCTGTCAAGGGTGGGGGTGGTGGGGAGTGCTTCCACCTCTTTCTTTTTGGGTTTCCCAGTTTCCTGCAACGAACACTTCTCTTCTTTTCTTTCTCAGAGAGGCAGGTGCGTCCGCTTAGCCTTTGCTGACGGTAGTGGGCGAGCCAAGTGGTAGTTGAATCCGAAAGTACCGCTGGCATGATGCGACCGGCTTTGATGTCGTAGGAGTGGGGAAGTAGAAGATGTTCTGCACCATTGTCTTACCACCGTCGTGGAAGCGGTACCACACCCGCTCAATGCCGTCTCGCACCTCTGTTTCCACATACAGTTCGCGCTCGTTCGCCAACACGCACGCGCGTGACTTCACGGGGCCCCGTGAGATGCTTTCCCATGCCCACTCCTCGCCGGTGAGGTAGATCTGGAACCGGCGATGCTCCAGCATCGAAACTTCTTTGATTACCACTTTGCTCTTTTCTCGGTGTACGCTCACCATCCACGTAGGCACCGCGTTGCTGTTCACGCTGCGCCACAGCACGCTGACCCCCTGTTCGATAAGCACGGAGTTCATGCTCCCTTGCGTTTTTTCTGAGTCCATGATCCACGTGCCATCCATCAGGGCCTTGATTTGGGCGAGCTCGAGGGCAGAGGGGGGCTGCAGTAGCAGAGCACGTGCGGGTAAAGTGAAGACGGCGCTGTCCGCCACATCCGAGTTCGATAGGTAGGCCACTGGTACAGCAATGTCTAACGCTTGCGCCTGTGGGAGAATCCATGCGGCACACTTGGCATGCATGAGATCGCACAGCTCTTGCATAACGAAGGCACGTATGGTGAGCGTGCGGTAGTTGATGGCGCCAGCTCCGTAGAACGTCATCCACTGACTGTAGCACCACTCCAAGGCCTGCTTCACCTGCTGCACCTCCTGCGGATGATGAAAGATGAAGCCGTACGTCCCAAACAGCGCGGTAAGAATGACCTGCTGCGAAGGCGTCAGCTCGAATTGCTGCGTCTGTAAGGCAGCCTTCACATCCGCAACGGCCTCCAGGGCAGGACCATCCGCGATCGCCTGCCACGAATCCATTGACCCTACCGCCAGCCGCTCCATCGCCGACACGCCGATGCCGCGCAGCATACCGAAGATTGCCTTCTCCGCCTGCTGCTTGCCGCGTCCGCGGCTGGTGACGAATCCGTCCCCTTGCACCTCCGATACCTTCCCGTCGGCCCTGAGCAGCTTTCCTGTCACCCTCACCGTACCCTCCCACACACTGGGCTGAGCCAGGCAGGTGATCATCTCCTGACTAGCCAGCGTTGCGGACAGCTGAAGCTCCAGACGGTCCCCATCATGCGTTGGACACTGCACGCTCCACCGAGTGGGGTAGACGATACCCGTCTCACGACTCAGGTACGAATCGTCCGCCTCGTCCTTCATGCTCACGCCACTGGAGTACTCGAACGCTGTCTTGCGCGTCGCCGACTGCACCGTCGCGTAGCACCGCTGCGCTATCCCGGCCCCACCGTCCATGACGCGGGTGAGGCTCAAGCAGTGTGTTTCCTCGTCGAAAAGACGAAGCAGGCAATGATCGTGGACGGTGCGTTCATCCCCCTCCGCGATGCGGCGGCGACGTAGTGCGTGGACGAAGCGGGCCTCTTCCACCGTGCGTGGTACCACCCCACCGAAGCTGTGCTCCATCCATACCGCCGCGCGCCGCACCTGCAGGTCGCGCACCAACTCCAGCCCATCGGAGGCGCGGGATAGCCGCACCGATCCGGAAAGCAGACGGGTGTGGTAAAGGCCGTAGGCAAACTCGTCTTCCTCCCAGTTGCCGTTGTAGACAACCCCACGGGCGCCGCCCAGCGCCGGCGGGATGCTGCGCGGCCGGAACGTCAGCTCTACAACGGCCCGCACCTCTTCCGACGAGTCTTTCTCCTCGTGCTCGCTGCTCACCCCCTCCAAGTGCAGCGTGTAGACGGGGAAACGCCACTTCTGCCCGTGCTGCTCCGCGGTGGTGAGGGTCGATTTGAGGGAATTCTTCCCAAACTGTACATCGAGTTCGGTGAGCCGCGTCGAGGCGGGTCCATCGAGCAGTTGGTCTGGCAGGACTAAGCTCCCCCTATTTAGCTGCTCCAACACCGCCTGCATCATCGCTGGTTGATCGCGTATCATCTTCTTGGCAATCAACATCGAGAGAAGGGCAGGCGCACGCTCGTCGGAGCCGCCAAAGCGATAGTATTTCTCACGCTCATGGTCCGTGATAGACCAGTTCACCACGTAGACGTGCGTCAGGAGGGAGTTCTCCTTGGGCGGGTCCACATCGCTGACCACAGCGATGGAGCGGAACGTTGCAGACAGGCCAAACCGATCATGCGCACCGAAACGGCTGCGCACGGTCCAGCGCTCCGAGAGGCAGTGCTCGTGAGCACGGTCATGATCGAGGAGTAGAGAATGCAGAAAGCTCGTGGACACCATCGGCCCTGCAGCATCTTCCGTCATTCTCAGTTGGGGCCATGAGTTGTGCAGCCGTGCTTTCACAGCTTCCTCCTCAGCCGAAGGTTCCTCTGCCCGATGCCGCTGCAGCGGTGGTTCCGCCTCGTTTCCTACCGGCGGGAAGTGCATCGTCCCTCCCTGTCCCTGCTGGATGCGGGAGCTGCTTCACGCGAAAAAGGATGTGTGTATGTGTGTGTTGTGAAACCACACTGGATCACACTTGTGCTTCCCACGTTCTTTTTTTTTTTGATGGAGCGGGTGTTATGTCGGAGCCACGCCTTATGTTTGCTTTGGTTGGGCAATTAATTCCCGAAGACGACACGCTATCCAGTTATGTTGCGAAGTACACGGGTGCTTTTTTCTGTTTTGAGCCTGTGGCGCGCCTTCATCCACCGCCACTCCACTCCAATGAAATCACTCAACAAAAGATTAGCACGAACAGAACACGAAACGATACCGCTCCCTCCCTCCCTTTGAAAAAGCCAAATATATATATATATATATATGGGTGTGTGAGGAAAATGTGCACCGGTGTATAGTGATAGTAGAGGAGATATGATGGCGAAAGTCAGGAGGTCAGAGAGTGGAGAGGCGAGCGTTTGGTGAGAGGGGGATGGGAGAAGCACAGACGAACGACACAGAGAAGCGGCTGAGAGGTGGTACTGAGGCTGGTGCATGTGTGTATGCGATCGGATAAAGGACGCCCGAGGTTGCTGATGATCTTCCTTAGTTATCCCTTCCTCTTCCTTTCCTCCATTACACATACACACATACACACACACACACACACACACACACACAAACTCACAAAGTGGCTTCCTTCCAGCGGCGTTGACGCTCGTACAGCGATTTCGAGGTTTCTCGGAGTGTTCGACGTTACCTTTTCTGGATTTTGGATTCGCCGTTCTTCTCCTCCCCTGAAGCACTCAGGGGCAGAAGCAACTTCTCCGCCACCAGCTGTGTGGGTCTTCCGATTTTTTTCTTCACTGTTCACGATTGCTTTGCCGAACTGTGCGTACCGTGGGTCCGTGCAGGCGGGTGCACAACACATCAACAGCAACACACATACACGCACTCGATATGGAGTATAAATATATATGCATCGGACTTTGCCCCGTTCGCTGCAGCGCTTCTCTCGCTCCCTCTCGCCTTCGGGCCCTCTGGAAGAACGACTCGTCTTCACAGCGGAACAAACCAACAAAAGAGGGTGCTGAGAGTGGCTGCAGGGAGAAGCGTGCACGAGTCGCTCTGCCCTCTCTTCCGCTCCCCCCCATCCCCGCTCCAAACGAGGGCGGGCAGGACAGGCAGAAGGGGGGAGGTGGAGGAAGGAGAGACACAGTTTTTTGTTGTTGCTGTTCAACAACATGAGGGTAACCAATAAAAGCAACGACAAAAAAATATATGGGAACACACTTTAGGAGATGAAGAGGCGGTTGAATTCGACGGAGAAAGTGAGAAGCGTGCGAGAAAGAGGTGGGCAGGAATACGGGGGATCACTTCCCCAGGCACCTCTTCAAGAAGAGCGACCCCCACCCCAGACAGCAAACCGACATCGCTACAGCATCCCCACGAAGCACGCGGTGAAAAAAAAATTTTGGGGAAGTGGGGTGGGGTGGAGAAGATGAAAACCTTCGACCATGCCTTCCCCATTCTGTGCGCTGTTCTCTTCTGCGGCCCCTCCCCCCTCCTCTCTCTCTCTCTCGTTCTTCTCTCGAAATACGCGCTGCACCGATAAAACAGAAAGAGGGGCGGAAGGGCTGTTGAGAGAGGGTGACATAAAAATGGGGGAAGGGCTGCGAGCCCCCCCCCCCTCCTTCACCAGCCATAAACAACAACAACAGACGAGCATACATACATCCAAAGCGGAGAAGAATGAATTTTTTTGTTTCCCTCTGTATTGCCATCCCTTCCCCCTTTTACCCTCCACCACACCGAAGTCTTTCGCCTTCTCTGCGGGATAAAAAAAAGAAAGGGGGAAGAGAGGAGGGGAGGGCGGACGGTAGAAAGGCCGGGAAGCCGGTGCATTTGCAGAGGGGGGGGGGGCTAACAACATCAACAACAAATTCCTTCTGGTGGATGAGGATGAGGAGGAGGAGGTGTGTGTATGTGTGTGTGATACACAAAGGTGCAGGAAAGTGTGTGTGTGTGGGGGGGAGGGGGGAGGGAGGAGAAGGTATTTTTCTCGAACGTGACGCGCAGCTAGAGCGTATACGAAAGCGGCTCCAGCAAAATTCATTATCCATTTTTTTTCTTATTCGGGTTTCCTCTCCGCCTCGAGATTTTATTTATATCATACTGACACACACACACACATAGACACATACCTATATATACAGGCACTACTGCGTGAAGAGAGCGTGTGGAGACGGCAAGAGGGGATGGGCGTAAAATAAATAAATAAATATTTATATACGTGTGTGCGTGTGTCTTTATTGTTGCACCTTTTTTTTTATACAACGAAGAGGAAAGGAGGAAGACAGAAAAGAGGTGCTCCACGAACAACAACAGAAAAGAACATCAGCCACGTAAAAAAAAAAAAAACTGCATGACTCGCATGGCTCCCACGCATGTTGCTACGCTCTCTTTCTCTTCTTCTTCACCACCACCAACTCTGACAGAGGTACCGGTGAAAATGAGAAAACATCGAGAACGCTACTGCGAGAGAGTGTGCGTACGTGCGTCTGATGGAGAAGTCTCCCAAAGGAAAAAAAAAGAGGAGCGGGTCAGGTAGGGAGGAAGGGGAGCCCCCCTTCTCCAAAGAAGTTGACCAGCTGTGGGCGTGTCCAAGTACGAGGGCGTGTATTTTGTGGGTATGTGCTTTAATCTGAGAGAGGTGAGCACGTTCGTCATCCCTTACTCGTCACTGCACCACCTTCACACACACACACACACACACACACACACACGTGCGTTCGAAAGAAAAAGGGAGTGAAGAGTCGATCAACAACAGCAGCAACGAAAAGAAACGAACATATGGAAAACGTTTTGGTATGAGAAAACGAAAGGAAACCAACAAAGGAATGAAGATAAAGTAAATCATAATGGTAATATGGAAAACCAACAAAGAAAGACTCGATGGAAGGAGCAACAACAGCTCTTCCCCCCCCCCAATTCTCAAAAGATCGCAACAAAGGCGGCGATACTAAATATTTTGCCCAATGCGATCCTCCTCCTCCGCCTCCTATATATATATATATAGCTTCACCCACCCAGGGAAACGACCACCCCTTCCATCATCAAAGACGCCCCATATCGGAGGGTAACGCGCGTGTGAATTGCACAAAGAGAAAGACAGACCGCACACACGCACGCCCAGTCCTCATCACTTCTTCTGCCCTTTCCATGTCTGAGGTGCCACCCCAATTCCATTTTCACAGCCCTGTCCTCTCCCACATATTTTTCGAATCAAGGGAGGAGAGAGAAGAGGGGGAGGAGGGCCATCATGGGCACGAGGGCACAGAACCGCCCGGTCGATCCCTAAAGAAAGAAAACGCGCACGCGCACCCGCACACCCACCGACCCCACCCACAAATGGAGGACTGTCGTAAGAAAGCGAAACAACAACAGAAGAGAACACACACAAGCGAATTGCACTGATTTTTTTTAAATGAAAGAAAGGAAGAAGGGATTGACGATGCGGTAAAGAAAAAAGAAGGGGGAGGAAGAGAGGAGGGAGGAAGGAAAGCGAAGTCGAGCCACCGTTGTGCGTTCGCTTCGTGTTGTTGAGTGAAGAGAGATGCGGGTGTGGGTGCATGGGTGCGTTATGTGAAATGAGAGAGAGAGAGAGGCGGAACACTTGAGAGCGGTTTGCTGATGAAAAGGAAGCGTTTTGAAAAGAGAAAACAGAGAGGACAGTCGATTGGGGAGAGTTGTGTACTACGCCACCTCTTTCTCACGGCTCTCTTTCATCACCCATACACACACAAACGCATCTTATTGAACAAGAACGGCAACAACGATGCTCATCGAGACAAAAACAAACACGCACGTGCATCAATTCATCCGCATGAAACATAAACCGCTCCTGGCAGGGAAGAAGTAGGCGACTGGCTAGGGAGAAAAGAAGGAGGGGGAATGGAAAACGAGAAGAGAAGAAAAAAGTGAGAGATCTGTTAGCGAAGGATGAAGATGCGACGGTGCTCCTCTTCGTCTGCCCC